>CAJRSG010012855.1:0-12432 GCA_907169655.1 Acomys percivali
TGTTTATCAGCTGTAGGAGTTCTCTGGTGGAATTTAGGGGGTCACTTATATACACTATCATATCCTCTATGAATGGGGATAATTTGACTTCCTCCTTTCTCCTTTAGATCCTCTTTATCTCCTTTTGTTGTCTTATTGCTCTAGCTAGTACTTCAAGAACTATGTTGAAGAGAAATGGAGAGAGTGGGCAGCCTTGTCTAGTCCCTGATTTTAGTGGAATTTCCTTGAGTTTCTCTTCACTTAATTTGATATTGGCTATTGGCTTGCTGTATATATCCTTTATTATGTTTAGGTATGACTTTTATCCCTGATCTCTCCAAAACTTTTGAAATGAGTTGGTGTTGGATTTTGTCAAATGCTTTCTCAGCATATAAGGAGATGATCATGTTTTTTTTTTTTTTGGCTTGTTTATATGGTGGATTACAATGATGGATTTATGTATATTGAACCATCCCTGCATGTCTAGAATAAAGCCTACTTGGTCATGTGCTCTTGGATTCAGTTTGCAAGTATTTTATTGAGTATTTTTGTAAAATGGTCATAAGAGAAATTAGTCTGAAACTCTCTCTTTATTGGGTCTTCATGAGGTTTACGTATCAAAGTGACTATGGCCTCATAGAATCAGTTTGGTAATGTTACATCCATTTCTATTGTGTGGAGTAGCTTGAAGAGTATTGGTATTAGCTTTTCTTTGAAGGTCTGGCAGAATTCTGTGCTGAAACCATCTCGCCCTGGGCTTTTTTTGGTTGGGAGACTTTTAATGACTGCTTCTATTTCCTTAAGAGAAATGGGACTATTTAATTTGTGTATCTGATCTTGACTCAACATTGACAAGTGTAGTCAATCAAGAAAATTGTCCATTTCCTTTAGATTTTGAAATTTTGGGCAATATAAGCCTTTGAAACAGGACTTAATGATTTTTTGCATTTCTTCAGTGTCTGTTGTTATGTCTCCCTTTTCATTTCTGATTTTGTTGATTTGGATAGTGACTCTTTGCCTTTTAGTTAGTTTGGCTAATGGTTTTTCTATCTTGTTGATTTTCTCAAATAACCAGCTCTTGGTTTTGTTGATTCTTTGAATTGTCTTTGTTTTGAATTTATTGATTTCAGCCCTGAGTTTGATTATTTCCAGCTATCTGTTCTTCTTGGGTGTTTCTGCTTCTTTTTTTCCCCTAGGGCTTTCAAATGTGTTGTTAAGTTGCCTATATGAGATATTTCCAATTTTTTATGAAGGCACTTAGTGTTATGAATTTTCCTCTTAGCACTGCTTTCTAAGCATCTCATAAATTTGGGTATGCTGTATCTTCATTTTAATTGAATTTTAGGAAGTCCTTAACTTCTTTCTTTATTTCTTCCCTGACCCAGCTGTCATTGAGTACAGAGTTGTTTACTTTCCATGTGTGTGTAGGCTTTTTATTATTTCTGTTGCTGTTGAAGTCCTGCTTTAGTCCATGGTGATCTGATAGGATACAAGGTATTATATCAACCTTCTTGTAATTGTTGAGGCTTGCTTTGTGACCTACTATATGATCAGTTTGGAGAAGATTCCACGAGTTGCTGAGAAGAAGGTATAATCTTTTGTGATTGGGTGAAAAGTTCTGTATATACCTGTTAGATCCATTTATTTCATGACATTGGTTAGTGTTATTATTTCTTGGTTTAGTTTCTGTTTTGTTGACCTATCCTTTGGTGAAAGTGGGGTGTTGACATCTCCCACTATTAATGTGTGGGGATCAATGTATGGTTTAGGTTTTGTTAATATTTCTTTTATAAATGTAGGTGCCCTTGTATCGGAGGCATAGATGTTCAGAATTGTGATGCCATCTTGGTTGAATTTTCTTTCATGAATATTGTGTCCTTCCTCTTCTCTTTTGATTAATTTTGGTGAAAGTCTATTTTATTAGATATTAAAATGGCTACACCAGCTTGCTTCTTGTGTCTGTTTGCTTGGAATACCTTTTTCCAACCTTTACCCCAAGGCAATGTCTATCATTGTGGCTGAGAAGTTTTTCTTGAATGCACAAGAGTGTTGGGTCTTGTTTATGCATCCATTCAGTTAGTCTGTGTCTTTTTACTGAAGAATTGAGACCACTGATGTTGAGAGATATTAATGACAATTTATTGTTAAGTCCCTTGATTTTGATTGTAGTAGAGTACTTGTGTGGTTATATTTTGCAAAAATGAAGTTATCTATTTCCTGTGTTATCTTGGTTGTACTTGTCATTTTGGGTTGGAGTTTTTCCTTCTGGTAACTTCTATAGGGCCAGATTTGTGGATAAATATTGTTTGAATTTATTTTTGTCATGGAATATCTTGTTTTCTCCATCAATGGTTATTGAAAGTTTCACTGGGTATAGTAGTCTGGACTGACATCTGAGGTCTTTTAGGGTTTGCAGGACCTCTGTGTAGGCCCTTCTGGCTCTTATGGTCTCTACTGAGAAGTCAGTTGTAATTCTGATAGATTTGCCATTATAAGTTACTTGGCCTTTTTCCTTGCCACTTTTAATATTTTTTCTTTGTTCTGTACATTTTCTGTTTTGATTGTTATGTGGCAGGAGGATTTTCTTTTCTGGTCTATTCTATTTGGTGTTCTGTAGGCCTCTTGTATGCATGTTTATACACTTATATGCATCTCTTTCATTAAATTTGGGACTTTTATTCTATGATTTTGTTGAATATATTTTCTGGGCCTTGAAACTGGGCATCTTCTCTTTCCTCAATTCCTGTTATCCTTGGTTTTCATCTTTTCATGGTGTTCTTGATTTCTTGGATGTTTTGTTTCATGAAATTTTCAGAGTTAACATTTTGTTTGATGGTTTCTTCAAAATTTTCTATTGTATCTTCTACTCCCAAGATTCTCTCCTCCATCTTTTGAATTCTGTTAGCAAAGTTTATCTCTACATTTCCTGTTTTCTTCTCTAAGTTCCCTCATTCCCAGGTTTCTTTTGTCTGTGTTTTTTATCATTGTTTCCATTTTCTTCTTCAGATCTTGAACTGTTTTACTGATTTCATTCATATGATTGTTTGTAGTCTCCTAAATTTCTTCCAGTGATTTCTTCATTTCCTCTCTATAGGTTTCTGTCATGGTCTCTCTGATGTACTCAATTTGTTTGGCTGTATCTTACTGTATTTGTTAATGGATTGTATTAGTTTCCTCCACTATCATTTTCACTACTAAGGATTTGAAATCATTTTCTTGTGCTTCAGTTGTGCTTGAGTTCCCAGAGTTGAATTCTTTGGGCTAACAGGGTTCTGGAGATGCCATATTGTTTTGGTTTTTGTTGTTTCTGTTTTTACACTGGCCTTGATCCATCTTTCTGTCTTTGATGTTTGGAGGTACTTTCTGGTGTCCTTCAGGGGGTTGTTGAGAGCAGTTCATTGGTGAGTGTCTATAAGTCAAGAACCCTCACCTATGGGATCAGAGAATCCTTACCTGGATCAGGCAGGTGACCTGGTTTCAGTTCCCAGGGACTTTGCTCCACACCCTGGACTCCCCACTGGGCCAGCAGAGACTAGTGCTCATGCTCTACAGCCCAAGGTTCCAATCAAGGTAGTGTAGGTACCGCTGGTAGGTATCTGACCTTTGGCTGGGCTTTGGAAACCCTGCCCTCAGGCACTGGGTCTTTGGGGCCTAGGTTCAGTCTGCCCTGAGAGTGTGGGAATCCCTGGTGGCTTGTGGAGTTTGGCTAGGCTTCTGCCATTTAGGCCTTCAGGTCGAGGTTCAGTCCTGCCTGAGAGAGCAGATACCACTCTTTTGCTTGTGGTAGTTGGCTAGGCTTCAACCCTATCTGTTCAGGCTAGTTTAGTCTCACCCAAGAGAGTGAAGGAATAGCCCACTGGGTTGGGGTAGCTGGCTAGGTTTCTGCCCAATCTATTCAGACCTTGCCGCTGTAGCTGGAGAATGTGTCTACAGCCACCTGGGGTCCCGTGTGGGCCCTGGGTCCCTCTGTGGACTGGCAGGATCATCTGAGGTTAGATCTTTTCTAGTTCCACATACTCAGGGTTCCTCCTGGGCCAGCAGATACTGACATTGTTTCTCTGTAGTGCACAGTTCAGAGAGAGAGAGAGAGAGAGCAACATGATAGGCTGTGCTGGGCTTTGGATACAGTGCCCACATGTGGACTGGTGGGGCAGTCTGAGGTCAGATCCATCCATTTTCCTTGGTTCTCCCCAAGCCAGAAAATCCAGACTCTGGTGCTTCACTGCCCACAGTTCAGTAGAAGATACCAAGTCTGTGATAAAGAGCACAGCTGCAGCTTGCAGGCAGGTATGTATCTAGACTCTGGGGACTAGGCACCGTGGGCCAGTTGGACGGCTGCAGGCTGGACCAACCTGTGCTCTGCACTAGGAGGACCCCTCTCTGTCACAACCCCTCCAGTGGAGTCTGTTTGACAAATGCTGCTGTACAACCCAAGGCAATGACCTCTGCTCAGGGAGAGCCTCCTAGAATGGGTCTGATGTTCCTGCCAGGAGTAATTGATTGCAGCCTTCTTTTTTCTCATTGTGTTGGCATATTCTGTCTCTATTCTGACACCTACCTTACTTCCATACCAGGACTTTTCAAACATGACTACGTTCCTATGAAGCGCCCTAACATGGGACTGCAGGCCAAGAGAGTTCACCACCAAGCTCTGCTCCACTTATTAAAAGAAACATGGCTAAGAATTAATTATTAGTTAATAATTTATATTATGACTTACGAAGAAATAAAGCTGCAGATAGTGGCTCTCAGATATTAGAAAGGAGAGCTAAGAAAAATTGTCTTGGTACACAAGTGTTGGGCATAAGTTCCATTTATAAGGGAACATTGACCCTTGACAAAGAGGGCACATACGTACTGATACCAAGCCAATAGCTTAAGGATGATGACATCTTTGCTGTGTATTCTGTCCCCTATATTGTTTCATTTCAAGTCGGTAACTCAAAAAATGACAACACTATTACTTTGCATTCTGTACTTTGTACTGTGTATGCCTGATTGCTTCACTGACTTCCTTGATTCTACTCCATGGGAAATGCAGCCACAAAGTACTCTCTGTTTCAACAAATGTGTATAAAAATCTAGACTGCTTGCCTGTAAAATAAACTCAAATCTAAACTCTCCCCTGGGTTGTTCTGTTTGTTACTTCACCGAATCCTTGTGTACCGACTTTCGAGAACTCCCGTTCCCAAGGACCTATACCCAACTGAGACGGTCTGTGGCACCCCTCACCTACAGCGCTCCAGGTCTTGTGGTCTGTAGCTCCCAGCTGGGTGCCTAGTCTCTGTCCTGCAGATCAGATACCATGCATGTTCAGTATCACCATCTTGGATCCCAGAAGAACTCATAGTATTTAAAATGTGTATCTCTTAATATATAAATATGAGCCGGGTGTGGTGGCGCATGCCTTCAATCCCAGCACTCGGGAGGCAGAGGCAGGCAGATTACTGTGAGTTCGAGGCCAGCCTGGTCTAAAAAGTGAGTCTAGGACAGCCAAGGCTGCACAGAGAAACCTTGTCTCAAAAAACCAAAAAAAAAAAAAAAAAAAAATGATGACTGCAGGTATCAATATATGGAGATTTGATGCATGGACCTATAGCCTAAGCTTTACTTTAAATAAACTAAAATAGGCATCCTGTTGCTATTACTAAAAAAAATGAAAAAAAAAAAAAAACAGAGGGGAGAACACTGGAAGAGTTGATGGCTACCTAGAAGTTGTTTATAGTAGGGTGAATGCAAGGGCAACAGAGGCCACCTGCATATTCTTTACTTAGACATGTTCAACAATGAGGTCAGAGAATCAAGAATTAATGGGAGCACTGAGACCAAGGGATATAAAATGTCTTTGTGGTTATTAAATTTAATTTGTATCCTGTTATTTCAAATTGCTTTCTTGTTGCTTGCTTATAACCTTCTTATTACCATGTGACACACTCTAAACATCCAAGCATTTTGAGAGAATAATTTCTTGGCTAACAGAATGGAGGAAGCTTACTCAGGTGCTCTTGAGAGCTTCAGCTTCCTTCCAGCTTACAAAATGATATTAGAAAATTCTTCATCCTATAACAAATTATTCTAATACATCTGTATTAGCTATTTGTCTGCTTCTTCAATAGACTATGAGAACAAAAAACAAATTTGGGGGTTGTTTGTTTGTTTGTTTGGCTTTCAGTTCCAGAGGGTATATGGTTGATGAGGTCAGGAAAGGCCTAGAAGTGTAAGTGTAAGAACCTATGGGGAGTCAGGAAGCAGACATCACATCTCATCCTCACACAGATAGCACAGAAGAGAAGAGATAATAGGGCCAGGATGCAAAACCACAAAGCACATCCCTAGGCCCCCCATTCCACCCCACCCCAGCAAGTCACTTCCTTTAGCAAGTCTCCACCCAGTACATATTCCATAACCCTCCAAAACAACAACAGCTTGGAACCAAGTATTCAAGCACAAGAACTGACAGGAACAGTTTTTGTTCAAGCTACAAGACCATTTTTTAAGTAATCTAATATGAAGAACATTCACACCCATAAAGATGAACTCTGTTCATCAGTATCTTACCAATATTAAGAGTATACTCATTTATGCATCTTAATAAAAACAATACTGTAGCATATGTAAACATGTTTTTGTTTTGATCCCATGTATGGGATGTGTAACAGACTTGTCTGAGGGTGTGCAGTTTTTTCCCAGTGAAATCAGACTTGTGAGAGAACAGGTGATGTTTGTTCACTAAAAGAGGAACCATCTCTTGTTGGGGCATGGTCTTGGCCAACTGATAAACATCCTAGTACGGACTCTGAGAGGATATGTATATATATCTCCAAAACACGAGGCAGGGCACATTTGGTCTTGGATGTTCATCACTCCACTTCAAGATGCTCCTAGAGAGAACCTCTCCAGCAAAGGATTGGAGGCTCTGGGTTCCAGTTGCTGTTCTGGATTCCAGCTGCTGTAGTTACAGCCTCCTTCGCTGAATTGCTAGTTTACTGTTTAACTGGTCTATTGGAATCCTACTGACTACACAAGTGGAATCGCTCCAAGGAATTGAGTATAAAAAAGGTATATCTCTTCTATTCCTATTGACCTATCTAGGGTAGGTGGATGGGAAAGGAGGTGCAAACATTACAGAACCCCAAATAAAGTAGGTTTGAAAAAGTTCAAAGCCTACACAATACTTTTGAATGATCTGTATTAACCTTCATTCTTTGTGCTCATATGCTATATTTCATACCTTTGTTAGGCTAGGAAGACTGATCTGATGTTTTATATCTACTGTCATTTAATACTTTGTCACTTAGAAAGTCACTGGGACAGTGGAAAGTTAACTGATCCTAATAACCCATAACTATCTCTCAAATCCTGGCTTAGACATCATTAAGTATATGGCATGTTAAAATCTAAGGCAGTAGTTCTCAACCTTCCTAATGTTGTGACCCTTTAGTAGAGTTACTCATGTTGTGGTGACCCCAACCATAAAATCGTTTCATTGTTACTTCATAGGTGTATTTTTTCTACTGTTCGGACTCATAATGTAAATATCTCATGCACAAGCCATCTGATATACAAACCCCAAAGGGGTCTCAACTTACAGGTTCAGAACCACTAATCTAGAGGTTAGTACTGTCATAGTTTCCAAACTTTGCTGCACATTACAATCCCTTGAGACACTGTCTTTTTATTTTTAATTTCTTTTAGTTTTTCAGTGGATAACATAATCAAGTCATCCACAACCTCAAGGGACAAGGTCACATCCAAGACAACCGAAGCAGAGGAGTGGGTAGGGTGCAAGACCTAATTTCCGTTCATTGGGAAACTTTGAGATTACTTCACAGGGTCATCTGTGAGGTCCTGTCAGCTGTTGAATGCTGCAATCTGTGGCTTCTCACACAGGATAAAGTATTAGAGAAATGGTCCACAAGAAGGGACTGGAGCATTTCTTGGGAAAATGAATGGTTAGGAATGAAAAAAAAAAGATAAACTTGCATATAAAGTGTTTAGAATGGAGTGAAGCCCCTTGTGCAGTAAATTGCTAGATGGAAAATTATACATGTCTAGCCTTCTTCATTTGTACCATAAATAAAGAAAGTAGATCAGTTACTTCGAGATGAAATTTGCATTGTAGATGGTGGCTGTCCAACAGAAGACATGTTTATCTCATTATGTGAAATAGTCAGTGAGGTAAGTGAGGAGGAAATGTGCAAGGTTATTTTATTTTATTCTTTTGCCATCATTGGTCCTCTAAATTTCTCTTGTCGCTACCTTCTGCCCAGAGAAATTAATAAGTGTAGTTTACCCCGGGCTCACATAATCAAGATCTTTGTGCCCTTGTGGATTGTATTATTTGCATTGTCATTTTGATCTATGAAGGTGGAAAAGTTGTCATTTGGTCTTAGGATAATCACTGAACTATTGGATGGATCTTTAGGATAGAAAGAGAGTTAGTAATAGTGATAAGACTGCTAAATTAAAAGACAAAAGGAGACCTTTCCCATAAATGAGTAGGGCATGCGCAGAGAAAATGCAAATGCATGCATACATATGCCTTTATCTGTATTTCAGGCAGTCATGTCTTTCCATTCTTCTAGGTACTTACTGATAGGCCGATACATGGTAACTTATGTACATTGTACAAGTAACATTGTAACTTAAACAGTCCTAGAGATGTGGATTTAATCATCGTTGATATTTCCATGAAATCTTTAGACTATACAATTTCCAGTACAACATACCTCCAAGCACAGTGTGGGTACTGTTGCCAGAGCAGCAGAGAGAGGAAATGCTAATCCCTAGAACAGGTGTAGAGACAGAAGTGTGTTCCTTCCTTCCAAACACACAACCACCGTCTCTTAATTAAAAATCATCCAGTGAGAATTAAAGTGAGAGATCACAATTAAGCCTGTGTTTTGCAATCTCAGAAAAGATGAAAAGAACCAAGAGAAAAGTTAGGATTCTTTCTCAAGAATACTATATGAAGTTAAGAATTCCAAGAAAGCCAAAAAAATTAGGAGTCAGCATTAACTATACTGAGAGACAGCAGTGAACCCTGCGAGCATGTGCCATCTGTGTAAAAGAGATACAGGTTTAGAGAAGTTATCCTGATTATTATCTTTAAGGCCCAACACAAGCATACAACTGTGTTGTTGCTTTCCCCATTCTTCAAACGCAGAAACTAGGACACCAGAAACTCAATCACTTGTCCCAAAAACACACTTGCCAAGTGATGGAGACAAGTGAAACAAAATCCCTCAGATAAGGAAGGAAGAACAACATGAGCAATAAGGGTTTTGTCGCATAGCATCTTGGCTCTCATAAGATGACAAGTGCAGATCATGGACATGTCATTACCTGTGGTCATACAATAATGATGTTTGCCAAACACAAACTATGAGGACTGGTGATACTCCTGTTAGTGGCCATTTATTGACTTCCCTACCCTTCCACTCTGATCAACACCCTGTGCTTCCAGAATTCCAACCTATGATTGCTCATCAAGTATGCACAATGCCTCAACACACACCCTGAGCAACAGACACCCTTTCTCACGTCTCCCTTTTATTTACTTTGCAACAAGGAAGTATCTGAAACCATAGCACTTAGCCATTTGTCATCACCTTCCCTCTAATGGCTCAAGTATGTAGGTCATGAGAGCACAGGACATTTGCTTCACTTGTCATGGGCCTCTGAATAGTTTCTGACACACAGGCAATTTCCATAGAGACGGTTTTATAAACATCTGGTTAAGTACTAGTTTGTTTGAATGCCTGCTGTTGTTTTCAATCTGAGCTCCTTGGAATATAGAGGCTTTAAGGTACATTCTCACATAGAAAATTATTTAATAGCTAATGCCTTGCATTATAAATATCCAAGGAAGGAAAATTTAGAATTGATTATCATAAAACACACAAAAAACCTAAGATTCTTAGGTTCATGTTTGCCTAAAAGCAGGTATAGGAATAAGCCAAGGAAATTCACTGCTGTTATGCTTGATTAAAAGGCACAACCAACATCCAGGAAGAACACAGTTAATCTCCCAAATGGATTTTCATTCCAAATTAGTAAAGCAGCCAGAAGGCTCAACATGAATATATTCACAAAACACTTTGATGTGAGTCTTGCCAATGAGCGGCCATGAAGAATGAGGGCTGACAGCCCTTCAAATGAAGTCTGTCTTGGCTAACTGAAATGATGTCAAATGAAGTAAAAAACCTAGGTAGTTATTTTATATCCCCCAAAAAAGAATAGAGAAACTTCCTCCACTTTATCTGAAGGCATACAGACACAGAATAGCCTTATGCAATAATATTAAGTAAATAATATTATATAATATGGAAATAAAATTATGTAATGTTAATTTATTCCTGTAAAAGTGCCCCAACTGAAAAGCCCTTCATTAGGTTTAGAATAAATTACATTTGTCCATTTAATATTTATTGAGAACTTACTATGTGCCAGTAGCTGTCATCAGGCATATGGGCAAAGCACAACTCCTCCCTCTAAGGTGCTATGAAGGATTTGCTTGATAACAAGTGCTCTAATAGAAGATTAAAACAAAACATGATCAAAACATAAGTAGAGGGCACAATAAGATGCCCAGAGGCATCAAGAAGCTTTCTTTTAAAAGTCAATCCTTTAACTGAGTCTTTTCTTTTTATATTTGAATAAACAATAAGTTTTTTATTATAATTTTTCTTTAAATAATTTATTCAGATTACATCTCCATTGTTATTTCCTCACTTGTATTCTCCCATTCCTCTCTCCCACCCCCTTTTACCCTATTCCCCTGCCCTAAAACTCTGACAGAAGGAGGCCTCATCCCCCACCATATGATCACAGCTTATCAGGTCTCATACAGATAGCCTGCTTACCCTTCCTCTGAGTGCCAACAGGCCTCCCCACCAAGGGGAAATGGGCAAATAGGGAGCACCATAGCTCATGTATAGCCAGTCCCCGCCCTCCACACAACTGTAGAGAATGTGCTGTCCATTGGCTAGATCTGAATGGGGAGTCTAGTTTTACTGCATGCAGTGACCTTGGTTGGTACAGTAGTTTGAGCTGACCAGCCTTGGTCCAGACCTACCAGCCGTGATGGTCTTCTGGGACCTCTGGATCCTTCTATCTCCCCATTCTCCCATACCTCTCTCACCTAGAGTCCCAATACAAAGTCCCAGCATCTTCCCCAATTCCCTGCTGAATGAAGACTCATCAGAAGACATCCCTGTTGGGCTAGTATCCAATTATAGATAAGTACATACCATGTGTATCTTTCTGGGTCTGGGTTAACTCACTCAGGATGAACATTTCTAGTTCCATCCATTTGCCTGCAAATTTCAAGATTTCCTTGTTTTTAATAGCTGAGTAGTATTCCATAGTGTAAATGTACCACAGTTCTTTTATCCATTCTTCAGTTAAGGGATATCTAGGTCATTTCCAGATTCTGGCTATTATGAATTAAAGCTGCTAGGAACATGGTTGAACAAATGTCTTTGTTGTGTGGTGGAGCATCTTTTGAGTAGATCCCCAAGGAGTGGTATAGCTGGGTCTTGAGGTAGAGCTATTCCCAGTTTTCGGAGAAAGTGGCAGATTGATTTCCAAGGTGGTTGTACAAGTTTTCACTCCCACATCCTTGCCAGCATGTGCTGTCACTTGAGGTTTTTGTTTGTTTGTTTGTTTGGTTGGTTGGTTGGCTTTTTGTTTTATTTTGGGTTTTCAAGACAGTGTTTCTCTGTGTAGCCTTGGCTGTCCTAGACTCACTTTGTAGACCAGGTTGGCCTTGAACTCAGTGATCCACCTGCCTCTGCCTCCCAAGTGCTGGGATTAAAGACATATGCCACCACTTGAGTTTTTGATCTTAGCAATTCTGATGGGTGTAAGATGGAATCTCAAAGTCATTTTGATTTGCATTTCTCTGATGACTAAAGACTTTGAGAATTTCTTTAAGTATTTCTCAGCCATTTTATATTCCTCTGTTGAGAATTCTCTGTTTAGCTCTGAACTCCATTTCTTTTTTTTTTTTTTTTTTTTGTTTTGTCATAGGATATCTTGTTGTTTTTTTTTTTCTGTTTTTTTCTTTATTAATTTATTCTTGTTACATCTCAATGGTTATCCCATCCCTTGTATCCTACCATTCTTCCCTCCCTCCCATTTTACCCTTATTCCCCTCCCCTATGACTGTTCCTGAGAGGGATTACCTCCCCCTGTATATAGTCATAAGGTATCAAGTCTCTTCTCGGTGACCTGCTGTCCTTCCTCTGAGTGCCACCAGGTCTCCCCCTCCAGGGTACTCTGGTGCCTCACATTTGAACTCCATTTCTTAATAGGGTTATTTGGCTTGGTGGTGTTTAATTTCTTGATCTCTTTATGTATTTTGGATATTAGGCCTTTGTCAGATGTGGGGTTAGTGAAGATCTTTTCCTAGTTTGTAGGCGGTTGCTTTGTCCTGTTGACAGTGTCTCC
>CAJRSG010012867.1:0-10559 GCA_907169655.1 Acomys percivali
GCAATGATGCAGTATGAAGACGGGACATGGAAAAGTTGGGGGGGGGGGGAGTTCTATCCAATCTGAAGGAAAACAGTAGGAATACAAGTGGGCCAGGGAGCGCAACAGCAGTCCACACAGGAGCCCACCTACACAGATGGCAACGCCACCAAGAGTTTACCATACCAGACACTATCTGTATACTGGGTCTTCAGAGCTTTGCATCCTACGTATCACATCCTGACACTGGGAACACAAACAGACAGCATCCATTGTAAGGGACGTGCTAGATAAACAAGATGGAAAGCAACAGGGCCACTAAGAGAATTCTGAGAGATCAAAACAGTGATTCCAGATGGGCAAGTACTGTGGCATTCAAGAAAACATGGGAACTTCAGTAACTAATAATATTCTAATAAAATGGACTGCTGGAGTATAGGATGAACTGGGTGTTAGAAAGGGAAAACAACAAAAACAGGATTCTTAAGATTCTAGTACAAAACTAATAGAATATGGTGATGAGCTAAGTGTTAGAGGGAAGGACCAACAGGAACCTCAGCAACTGCTAAAGTAATCAATGCTGTGAGTGAATGCAGATGGCAGGAGGCTGAGACCCTTTAAAGCTCATCAACCCACAGACACCACCAGACTAAAGGCTACAGCGCAGAATTAGTGAAAACGCCACTGAAACACCTCAAGTCACTCCAGACCTGAACAGCTAATGTGAAGAGCAAGAAACCAGCTAGGTAAAACCTTGAATGCTCAGTAGAGGGGGCAGCGGAGAATATGTGTACACTTCCTTTCAGATCAACTAAAGACTGACTCCTTAAATGGGCTCAAGCTTCACGTATCATGAACTTTGGTCGAATCCTGCATTTTATAGGAAATGCTAATTGACTACCTGAGAGCACAGAGACCATCAGTGCCACGCTTGCTCCTTTTCTCCAGGTTCTCAAGGGACCGTGCCTTTTGCTCCACTGTGTCCTCTGATTGTAGCTCTTCAGAATGAGGGACATGTGTTCCCAACATAAGTCAATCAGGGTCATTAAAGCAAAATATCCACAAAAATCATTTTGAATCAAGTATCTCTAAGAAATGACAATTTGTTGTCCAAATCTTGATTTTGTTAATCTATTGATCATAAAGTACAGTCTGAGATACTTCTGAAAAGGTAATGCTAAAAATCAATTGTTCTGCCCCAGGCATGGTGGTGCATGCCTTTAAATCCAGCACTTGAGAGGCAAAGGTAGTGAGTTCTAGGCCAGTCTAGTCCTAGCCTACATAGCAAGTTCAAGGACATTCAGGGTGACAGAGAGAACCTGTCTTAAAATTAATTATTACAATATCAGACTTAATGTTTGCATTTCAAAGGCTCCTAAGAGCAAACTGGAAAAGGTTAGAGTCAGATCATTCTCTGCTCAACAAAGAAGTTTTAATGTAAAACAATTTTAATTTCCACTGGGAAACTAGATGCATAGGGTATTGTTCCTTTAAGAAATACCTGGACAGTCTTCCGGTCACCCTGATTTTTAGGAGATGGAAAAGATGTATTCAGATCCAAGATATCATGTTCCAGTGAGATGCTGTCACTTTTAGGCCACAGGTGAAAACAAAGGGTCCAATCAAGGTGACTTAATAATTTATGGGTTAAATTTGAAAGGCCTTTACTGTGTAGATATACACCTTTATAGTACAAAGTATTAAACTATAGGCTGTCTTACTTTTCAAACTGGTCTACCAGTTCCATGGTTAATTTCTTTTTAATATCCTCTGCAATATACAGTCCAGTGAATGAAATATCTTAGGCACTCAAGTATTTAATGTAACTATACTTCTGTGTATGGAAGGAAGCACAAACTCTTCGTGCTTCTCACAGTGGGAGAGGTAGATGGACTGAAACAATACAGACATTAAGAAGATGCTTATGTAGGTGCAGTGCAAACACGAGGACCCGAGTTTGGTTCCTAAGCACCTAAGAAAAGCTGGGTATGGTCACACATGCTTGCAAGCCCAGTGCTGGAGTTACAGACTCAGCACCCTGGGGAAGCACTGACCAGCCAGTAAAGAGCATCTTTAGGTTCAACGAGACCTCATCTCAAAACACAAGGTGGAAAAGCAACCAAGGAAGGCACTTTATGTCAACCTCTGGCCTCCACATGTGCCCACACAGGTAAGTGTACCTGCACACACTTGTGCACATACATACACCATGCACACACTTCTCTATCCTCCCCATCTCCCTCCTTCCCTGTATCCTCCTCCCACACACACACCAGAAGGAAAACACTGGCACCCCTGCTCCGCACCCTTTCAAAACTGCTCTAAGTTGCTGATCGGTACCATTCTTTCAAGAAAGGAAAAAAATAACTGAGAGCCACTACATCCGGTCACCTGGTATAAAACTAACTCTATACATAGAGAAGTTAGCTCCGACACGCTGCTAAGTGTGAGGACCTACTTCTCACTGGGTGGTCTTGGGCTCTTGATAGGTATATGGAAACCCACCCAAATCAGGGAACCATTCAGACGATGCTTTAAAGGCTAGTCCCCTTAAAGCTTTATTTAAACGTAACTACTACTTAGCCTACCCAATGGGATCTCTCTCCCACACACAGACATTAACTTCATGTGACTGCAAAATGCCTAGAGCAAACACTATCACTATAGAGCACTATACAGTAACACTGTTATGCAGGGGACATCTTATTAACCCAATCTACCAATCAGGGAGGCTCCGCCCCCCAACACAACACATAGAACCCACAACTAAAATGCAAGAAACACAAGGGACAATTTTTAAACACAAGTCTGCAGTATCTGAGGAGTTGTAACTGAGACTGTTCTCAAGGGACAAGTCTTAAATACTAGCCTGCAGCATCCAAGGAGTTGTAACTGAGACTGTTCTCAAGGGTGGATGAGAACCCTGGATTTGCGACCGGCATCGCCAGGAGACAGGCATATACAGAGAGAGATTTAAATGTGAAGACTAATTTTTGCTTTAAATTAAAAATGATTTAGTCGATAAAGGCACCTGCTGCTGGGGTGGGAGAGGTCCTCTGGCCCCCATATAGTGCCCAGCCCCCCGAAATCAATACATATTGAAAAAGGGTTTAAAGTGCCTTTATGTTTCTTAATGTTTTCAATGTGTAGAAACTAGATTCTAAAAGTTGATTTCTTATTTTAAACCACGTATGAAAAAGAGAAAACAGGATGCAGTTTACAGTTGTATGATTAAACCTGAAAAAACACACACAAAGCGCAGGTGCCTCTTCCCCTGACCCAACCTGCCATCTTCTTAATTTGAGACAGGGTCTCACTGATGCAGTGCAGGCTGGCGTGAGTTCAGGATCTTCCTGCTTGTTTCCAGACTCTGGCTCCAGGGGAGTACCAGCACCTCCATCTTTTGTCAACATCAGGAACACTGCTTTCACTTCACAGAGTCAAAGAGGAATGCTTCGGTTTCTGTACTTTCCGACCATTCAGATTAAATTCACAGTAAACTCCTTTGGTGTGAAACAAGTTCTCAACCTTTAGTCATTCACATTAAAACATATCATTTAAAAACATTTAAGAATAAAAAACTAACATCAGGTTTTCTGAGTAAGAACATTTTGTCACCATCACTCTCCTGTAAGTGCATTTCAACATAACATTCATAGAAATTCACACACAGTGAATTCTCAAAACGTCAAGAAACTTGTGTTAATTTTCACAAGAAAAACTTCAAATAAGTCATTTCACTGAATCTAAACAAACATTAAAATTCTAGTTATCAGACACACACTGAGAAAGTACATCAAGGAGACCCAGACAGCCCACTTCCTTCAACGGAGAGCTACACTTTGGTCTCAATTATTCATTTCAATAGAGCTTTATAGCATAAACCCCCATCAAATCCACCACTCAGAACCTGTCTCCAATAATGAGAAGAGAACAATCAAAAAGAAGCACTGGGACAGATTTCCATTTTATGGAAATAACACTGAACTTGTGAAAACACAAACTTCACGACCTGGGGAAATGGCTCTGAGGTTTAACTGCAGAAGCCTGAGGACAAGAGTTCAGATACACAGAAACCATGAGAATGTCAGACAGCAGCCTAGTGTCAGGAGCCAGCGCGGGACTCCGAGACCAAGCTCCTAACAAGGCCAGCAACACAGGCAGCTCTGGTTGGACTGCGCCCGAGCCAACGAGCGGAGTGCAGGGGAGCAATGATGGAAGACCGTTCCTCACATCAACCTTGGGCAACCACGTGCATAGCTCACAGGTGCACATGCACCTACTTACACACACACACACACACACACACACACACACTGTATACACATTCATACACACACAATAAGTAGATTTCAATCTGTGCTAGATTTCATCACAAACCTTGATATAAAATTACAATCTAGTATGCAAAAGCTGTAACCATAGGAGCAATAATGATTTCTACTGGTCACTTGGGAAATAACTTGGATTCATGCTCTAGCAATTATCCTCTAAAAATACATTTGGGTTTGGGGAGACAGAGGTTGGTAAGGTGCTCATTTGCACAAGCATGAAAGTCTGACTTTATTCTTCAGAGTTCACCTAGGCAGAGCCAGGGAGATGGACAGGATCCCAGGAGCTCACCAGTCGGGCAGCCTGACCTAACTGGCAAGGCCCTGTCTTAGTGACAGACCCTGTTTCAAAACAGAAGGTGGGCAGTTCCTGAGGTGATATGGAAAACTGACCTTTGGCCTCCACATGTGCTCAAGTATACACACAAAACACACACACACAAACTCACAGATCTGCACAAAAATTACATTTTATTTATAAATACTACTGCTGTGACTAAAAAACACAACAGCCTGAAAACTAAAGCAACTTAAATCCTTACCTTTCCCCCCCAAAAGAAACCCTGTAGACAAGTCCACGGCTGCTCTTCAGCATTCTATCTTAGGCGTTTGTGCATTTGTTCTAAACTCGAGATTTTTTGCACATGCCCATGAGCTTCCTACCATGAGCATCTCTAACAGTTCACACTCATCTTCTGTGTTACACACAGGCACAGTAGAAACACCTCAACAATGCAGACTCCAAGTTAACAAGCTCCTTTTATGGGCCGAGAATTGCTGTAGTGACATGATACATACAAGTCATTAGACACCACAACTACCCTAAGAACTGTTAGTAGCCTGCTTTCAGAATTAAAGTGAACCTGGGGCTGCAGAACGCACACACCTATAGGACCCGGGTTCAATGCCCAGTACCCACATGGAGACTCACAACGGCCTGTGTGTCCAGTTCCAGAGAATCCAACATCCTCTTTCACCCTCCACGGGTACCAGGCCTAAATGCAGTGTAGACATATGCAGTCAAAATGCCCATACACATAAAATTATATTGAAAGTACAGATAAATAAAGGGAACTGTGGCAGTGCTGAGTAACCTGCCAGAGTGGACCTAAGTCTCCATGCCTCTCTACATTATTCTGCAAACTGAGTGAGAATCAACAAGTTCCTGTCAGAAATTCAGAAACACTACAGGTCTGGAGAAAGGGAAAAGCTGAGGAGAAATAAAAATCTCAAGGCATGCAAAGCTGGAAACCAGCAAATAGGTTACAGGGTTCACACCAACAGGAGACAGTAAGTATCTGCTGTAATGATGGCTACATGGTACTAACATTAACACCAACATCCTGTCTAGGCTTTTACAGTTTTCATGACATTAAAACAGGCATACATGCACACATGTGCACACACGCACATACATATACACATGCTTTCATAACCTCAACCTCACTTTCTCCCAGTGCTGGGGATCAAAGCCCCAGCCTACACACACTAACAGGGAGGTTCTCAGGAGCGATCTCATAGACATGAAAACTCTCTTTGGTAAAGATATATGTCCAAGGATATGTCCAAAGATTTATTTACAGAGGTAAAACGGGAAACAGGCTTGAAATAAAATGAGCGAGTATACCCAAATCATTGTCACTTTAAAAAGGTATACTCAGCCGGGTGTGGTGGCGCACGCCTTTAATCCCAGCACTCGGGAGGCAGAGGCAGGCAGACTGTGTGAGTTTGAGGCCAGCCTGGTCTACAAAGTGAGTCCAGGACAGCCAAGGCTATACAGAGAAACCCTGTCTCGAAAAACCAAAAAAAAAAAAAAGTGGATATAACTTAATGCACTCTTCCTGAAGGGGAAAAACCCCTGTACATTTTTATGTGAGTATACTAAAGAATGTTTGGGGGCTGCTAAAAAATGGCCACGTGGTGGAAAGTCAGCAGATAGTTATGTAAACAGAAGAGCTCCGGAAGAGTCAGCTGAGTAGCATGAGAGCCTCAGTTCACTAGACTGGATTCTAAGAACCAAGCTCAGCTGTTTCATCTCTGGCATTGTCCATCTGCAAGATGCGGTGCTCACAGTACCGCACGGAAGCTTACTTCTCACAGAGACTTCTGAGGTAGACATTGTCTTCTCAGACGCACAGCACGTTGGCAGTGCTAACCCACAGCAAACCACTCCAGGTACCCTGAGCACAATTCTCAGGGCTCACTAGCAGCTGGCACCTCAGCAGCCCCGGAAGCAGCACACACCTGCCCAATGCCCACCCAGCCGCACGCTCATAGGTAAGAACACCAAAACAAATTAACACCCACCAGTGTAACATGAATCCTTTACTAAACAGCATCGTTGAGGCTATTAGGACTAACATTTAATGTGAGGGATAAATTCGGATGGTGTTTCTGAAGGGTGCACTCAGTGTGTCCTAAATACCTTACAACAGCCACTTCTCATCTATCAGTCTCACTACAGAATCACACCTTTCAAGAGGTAATTGAGACTGCTCAAATACGCATCTTTACAGTAGTGGGGGAAAAACACACACAACTTAAATTCATGTGGTACTTGGCTAAATAAAATCACAGACACCACAACAATGGAAGGCTCAAGGGTTAAGGGCACACAGGTAGAGGGCCCACTCAAGGTGGCTCACCACTGCTAAGACCTCCAATTACAGAGGATCCGATGCTTTCTTCTGGCCTTTGTAAGTTGCATTCACACATGTGTGCACATGCAAACACACACACACACAATACTAAAAATAAAATCTTAGAAACATAAATCTAAGGAAGCTAGATAGAGTGGTGCATGTCTGTGATTCCAGCATTGCAAAGCAGACAGGAGGACTGAGAAGCCTACCAAGGCTCTCAAAACACGATGTTTTATGTATCCCTAATACTAGGACACTTGTCTGACTTTTTTCTATAAAATAATTAATAGCTGGTTGAACTGAATTGATTTGTCCTTTCTTTCCATTGTGTCCCTCACAAAAGTATTTAGAATAAGGACCAAGTTATTCAAAAGCTATTCTATTAAAACACTTATAACTGCCATAGAATGCAATAATTATGAGTATATGATTTAATTTTAATTGTTTTTTGGGTTTTTCGAGACAGGGTTTCTCTGTGTAGCTTTGGTTGTTCTGGACTCGCTTTGTAGACCAGGCTGTCCTCGAACTCACAGCGATCCGCCTGCCTCTACCTCCCAAGTGCTGGGATTAGATGTGTGCACCATGACGCCTGGCCTAATTATAATCTTGATAATGTTTAAAAACAAGGTAATTAGGATTAAAAGAAATCTATGTAACATTCAAGCAACTCTGTGTGTATGTATACATACATACATACATACACACACACACACACATATACTAAATAAGCATTAGTAAAAAGCTTTAAGAGTCTAAAGTAAGTTATTTTTAATTAAGCAATCTGTGTTTCATTTTTTCCAGTGTAGGTGTATGTAAGAGAATCTGAGGACATTACAAACTACTTAAGCCTCTTCACTGAATTCAACCACTTCCTCTCAAAAAAACCCCTCATACTATTAAGTACAAAGCAAAGTCATTCTTAGTTACCTTTATAAGATGTATAAGATTCTTACTGTTTGAATAAAAATACTCAATAATGAATGGGTAAATTAGTGAAATTTTTCCAAGAAAATACATTTCCAATAGAAACCTAGAAAAGTTACTTACATAAGCAGACTACAAAAACTGAACTGCAATAAAATGAAATATATATATATATATATATTTAAGTGCATTATTCAATGGTCATATAAACTCAGAAGTATTCAGACTCTCATATCACCCCTCCATTACCAGTCCTCACATCAATCGTAGGCCACCTCAGGACGACATGAGGAAGGAGAGGAGGCTCCAGCCATCCCCATCCCTCCCTTCCACTCTGAGCTCTCAGGGAGCACAGCACAAGGAGAACCAGGGGATCTGAGACACGCGTTTGCCTCCTCTAAGGAAGAGGTGACAGCCATTGTCAAAGTATGTTTTAGGTAATACAGTCCATGCAGTCACAGCTGGCACACAGATACACTACATGGAGTCTCCTTAATAAGCAACTACTACCAAAACATGGGGTTTTTTGGTTTTGTTGTTATTGAGATAGGTCCCTCTACATATAGCCCAGGCTGTCCTGGAACTCACTATGTAGACCAGGCTGGCTTACAATTCAGAGATCTGTCTGCTTCTGTCTCCAGAGTGCTGGGATTAAAGGTGTGTGCCACCACAAATTTAACAAGGACTATACATCAGAAAACTGAAAGATTACCCCCATGATTTCACTCTTCCTCTCAAACATGCTCTTTTTCTTTTAACAAACGGTAACCAAACTGTATGGCTAACTCATTCCAGTATGTTTTAATACACACATTAATACAATCATTAAATTAAGAAACATAGCACTTAATACAATATCTTAGAAATTACACGTATTACTATAAATGGGTTTATGTTCTGACTCCAAGGACATGATGCAGGAGTAGAATACAAGCAAGTATAATACAGTACAAGATGGCCCCAGCTCAGCCCTACACACCCTCCACCGTTCCTCAGTGATGCTGCTGAGAAGCGAACTCCGGCAGCTGGATAGACGGCCCAGCAGCTAAGAGTGAGTGCTGCCCTTGTGTGGAGTTGAGTTCTGCTCTGAGCGCCCATGTCAGATAAGCTACCTGTGCCTTTAATTCCAAGGGATTTGGAAACCTTTCTCTGGCCCTCATGGGTACCTGCCACTCACACCTCTCAACACACACATAAAACATGAAATAAATATATTTTTTAAACTAAAATAAGTAGGTAGTATTCCTCAAATAAATATTCAAACAGGCCAAGACAGGGGTTATAAGAAGATACCTGAAAAATGCAGAATATGAATGAGAAAAATGTTTTTATACCCTAGTGTATGAAGTATAGTAAAGATACTATAGCTAAGAAGAGCTTAAAAGACACAGCAGATGTTTAAAGAGGAGAAAGGGCTGGAGAATGTCTCCTCAGTTAATGGGCACTTCTTGTTCTTCCAGGGGACTGGAGTGTGGTTCTCACATCCACACGGTAGCTCATTTCAGGGCATCTGAACCCTTCTCCTGACCTGAGCAGGGGCCCAGCACTCCTGCACATGGTGCAGCCAGTGTCCTCAAGCATACTGAAGAAAACAAAGTCAATGGGCAGGAGGGGAGGAGCAGGAAGAAAGCCCTGGGGTGGAGAGGAAGGGTAGACACTGCTACAGAAAGAAAGAAACCCACAAGAGACACAACAGTCTCAGACCAGCTGGCTGTGTCAAAGATGCTCCAGGACTCATCTGTTAAACAGACGGTCCTCAGGCTGGAGCCTGGGCTTTGGAGGGTTTGGAACTTGTAGGAGGTGCAGCCTTGGTGGAAGTGGGTCACTAGAGGGCAGAAATGGGTTTTATATCCTGACCCTTGTCCTCCTAGCCTTGTGGACTTCATCCCCAAACCGAGAATTCAAATAGCCCCTAAGTTGCTTGACAGGTTCATCACAGCAACAAAAACAGTACATAATAACTAGTACCTCACAGTCACAGAACACCTGAAAGGTGCTCCAGCAGACACACGCGGGGACTGTCACTCACAGTCACAGAACACCTGAAAGGTGCTCCAGCAGACACATGCGGGGACTGTAACTCACACACAGTCACAGAACACCTGAAAGGTGCTCCAGCAGACACACACAGGGACTGTAACTCACAGTCACAGAACACCTGAAAGGTGCTCCAGCAGACACACGCGGGGACTGTAACTCACAGTCACAGAACACCTGAAAGGTGCTCCAGCAGACACACGCGGGGACTGTCACTCACAGTCACAGAACACCTGAAAGGTGCTCCATCAGACACACGCGGGGACTATAACTCAGAGTCACAGAACACCTGAAAGGTTCTCCAGCAGACACACGCGGGGACTATAACTCACACACAGTCACAGAACACCTGAAAGGTGCTCCAGCAGACACACGCGGGGACTGTAACTCACAGTCACAGAACACCTGAAAGGTGCTCCAGCAGACACACGCGGGGACTGTCACTCACAGTCATAGAACACCTGAAAGGTGCTCCAGCAGACACACACAGGGACTGTCACTCACAGTCACAGAACACCTGAAAGGTGCTCCAGCAGACACACACGGGGACTGTCATGCACAGTCACAGAACACCTGAAAGGTGCTCCAGCAGACACACGCGGGGACTGTAACTCACAGTCATAGAACACCTGAAAGGTGCTCCAGC
>CAJRSG010012875.1:0-10603 GCA_907169655.1 Acomys percivali
AAACTGACCCACCTCAGAGCTGAGATACCTTTCCAGGCCTCAGAGTTGTGGGTTTACTGGACTCCTTCCCACAGGATTAGGAAGGCAGGCCAACCCAAAACAACAATATGTACATGGGGCACACACTTATACACATACAATTTTCATTTTCATTTTCTTAGTGAAAAATCATTGTTCCTTTAAAAATTTATATAAAATGTATGTGCCTTAAAATTATACTAAACAACTTGGCAGCACTGCCTGGGCCTCATCTCCTCTGTGATGGAATGAAGATTCAGGAGCAGCCCCTTACTCTCTGAGTCCAGGGTGGTGAGGGCTCACATTGATTATGATGACAATAAGCTTGACACTTGACCTCTTCTGACCTAAATACAGTCACTAACAGAGGAACAGCCTTACCTGATTTTCTGCTCTGTGGTGAAATTAATGTAGTCCATAACCCTGAATAAGCATCCTGTAAATTTACAAGCCACTTTCTGAAGGTTTAAGTTTCCTCAATCTCGTGAGCTTCGAGTTCTAGAGTTGGTGTGTTTGCTACTGGGCAGCTCAACACCTGTTCACTGAAATAAGGGCTCATGCACAAGAAAGCAGCACAGGTGAGAGATTATTAGAGATTAATCATGCTCTAGCATATTCAGATTTATACTCAGTTTTCCAGCATCTATAAAAATAATCAGAAAAATATGATGATCAAGGAGGGGACATGGGAAAATTACTTGTCAAGGGTGTTTAAACCGTGTCTTAGTCAGGATAACTATTGCTGTGTGTTGGGGGCACAAAGGTCCTGTATTCTCAGATAAGCACTAGGGCAACCAGGATTGACAATCACACAGGGAACCATCTCAGTGCAGGAGATAAAATAAGATGCTTGCAGTCCACATGAAAAGCTGCCAAAGGATGCTGTTATTGTCCCAGTGAACTTTCAGCTATTAGTAGCAGCAGACCTCACCCAAATACAACAGAATGTCTATTCCAGACTCTTCTTTACCTGGGCTGTTATCTCTAGTTCCCTGTTCATAGACCCCACCTGTAGTATGACTGTCTCATGTTCTTTATGGCCTGCAGATCACTATGCTTTCTTGGTCAGAGACCACACTATATTCTAGAGGTTTCCCCTATAGACCACACCTTCATGGTCACATGTGCATTGCAGAAGAGTTTCTTCATAGTCCCAACTTAAAATTTATTGTGCACTTAGCGTTGGAATGGTTGTTTCCTGGAAACTTGTTTCAAAATTCTACTGTGCTTAAATATGCTTAAAATTAAATCAACAGTCATCAGACTCTCAAAACTTTCATGCAGGTGGATGAAGACTATAAGAATCAAATTTTTATTTCCACCTCTTCAAGGTTCATTCCTCTTTCTCCTGTGACAGGTTCAGGTGTTTCCCCCACTCCTATCATAAATCACGAGGGCCAAGGTGACTTGTGGAGGAAAGCGTTTATTTTAGCCAACACATTCAGCCAACAGATCTTCACTTAAAGAAGTCAGGATAGAAACTCAAACAGGCCAGAAACCTAAGACAGGAGCTGATGCAGAAGACAGGGAGGGTTGCTGCTTACTAGCTGGACCAACATGCCTTGCTTAGCCTGCTTTATTATAGAACCTGGAACACGAGCCCAGCGACTGCACCACTCACAACATCCTGCGCCTTCCCCTACTAGTCAGCAGTTAAGAAAGATTGTCATACCCAGATGTTATGGAGGCCTTTTGACAAATGAGGTTCCCTCCTTTCAGATAACTCTAGCCTGTGTCAAGTTGATGTAAGACTAGACAGCACAAAATGCTACTGGAAAAGGAACTGCTACTTTGGCTGAGTGGAACTTAACATCAGAGTTACCTTTGAGTGCAGAGGATTACAGTAAGCACCAGCTACTCTGAAGCTTTTGTTTACCTACACTGCCACTCAAGTGAGGAACACATACAGCTCTTACTGAAACATCTGAAGTCATCACAAACTGGTGATGTTTAAGGTCTGAACAGAAGAGCTATGGGCAGGGGATATTAAGGAGTCTGAGGTGTCATTAGTCACCTGTCAGTCACACAAAGACAGGCTTCCTCAAACCAGTGAAAATAGGAAATATGACAAGTATGGTGTGACACAACCCTATCTAAAGGGAACAGCACGAGTCCTAAATCCAGCACAGCTTTTGACAATGCTCCAGCGAGGCTGAGCCCAGTGATGCAATCGCTGTGGTGCAGTGCCCCACTTTTTAACCTTGATCTCTACTTGTTGCATGCTGGAGGATTTTATTATTTGTACAACTCAAGGATATTGGATTGATGGAAATTTTCTTATGAATCATTTATGCCCTCTAAGCTTTCCCAGGAATGCTCTGACCACACTACTCCTCCTGCTTTTAGGGAGATATCTTTATCTGGCCCTACTTGAAGGTCTGGCTTATAACCTGGAGGCTGTGACTCAAATAATTATGCCAGAGACCTCCTTATGAGGCTCTGACTCAAAGATATTCTTTGGCACATCTTGTTCCTTACTCAGGAACAAGATAATCAAAACAAAGTAAACTTTAAAAGGTAAACAATATTTGGTGGGCTAGAGAACCTGGCAGAAGATCAAATTAAATGCCACTTCCATATATGAATGGACAAAGAATTTTTGTATAAATGATAAATGAATAAAATATCAAGACCTCCTGTCCTTAGAAAAATCTTAACTCATACAATGCCATAGCAGTGTCAAAGAACAAAATATACCAAGATTAGACATAAAAATGAATTCAACAAATATGTAAGACATAAAAATGGTATTATGCCAGAAATTGAATGACAGTGCAGCAGCTTTGGCCTGAAGACTTTTCCTGGGTCTAATCACAGTTGGCCCTCTGACCATTAAAATTTGATAATACAGAGGGATCCAATATGGCAACACCAATAGCACATCGCGTCTGATTAGCAGGATAACTAGGACTGCACAGTGACCTAAAGACCAAACTGAGAACTACAAAACACCAGTGCTGCTGATTCCCAGGTGAGAGGGATCCACACCGTGTGGAGCTTGGATGGGTCCAACTCCTGGCCACCCAGCTAACCCACAGAAAAATCCCAGGGAACAGCCCACATTAGCCACCACCTTGTCAAAGACTGCAGGATATCCATGCAGCTTTGGGCTCTCTCCACCTGTCTACTGCTTGCCGGATCCAGGATGGGGAGTGGACAGGCAGAGCTGAGTCCCTTCACTGGACACAATCCAGTGCCTCTTAAGAAAGAGTGTGGGGCACCCAAGCACCTTTGTGCTCTGATCCCTCTCATTCATCCAGCTGCTTGCCAGCCTAGCCCAGCTGGATCACAGAGCAGATAGGCAGAGCCCTGTCATCTCAAGAGGGCCTGTGGAGCATCTGAGCAGTTTGGAGTTCTGATTTATCACATCCCATCCCCCCTCCCCCTCTGCTTACCAGTTGGGCCCATCTGTAACATGGAGCATACAGGCAGAGCTGAATCCAGGCATAGGCCACAATCTGAATAAGTTCAGGCCTTGGTATGTCTCTGGCTACCTGCCTGAAGCATACTGCTCTCACACAGCTAAGACACAAAGCAAACAGGTTGAGCAGAGACCTGCTCAGGCCGTAATTCACATTAGCTGCTATCTTGCTAGCAGCTTCTGGCTCTGATCTCACTCTGATCACTTGCAGCTTATTGGCCTGATCCACCTAGATCACAGAGAAGACATGCAGAGCAGAGACCTGTGTGGGCTACACCCTGCATTAGCTGCTGTTCTACGAGCAGCTTTGAGCTCTACTCTCTCTCTCTCTCTAAAGGCCAGCAGCTTACAGGCCTAGGCCAACCAGAGCACAGAGCAGATAAACAGAGCCCTATCATTTCAAAAAGGCCTCTTGAACACACCAGCAGGTTTGGGCTCTGGTCCCCTTAGCACCCCAGCTGCTTACCAGCCTAGCCCATCTGAGATACAGAGCATATAGACAGAGCTGAGTCTGTCTCAGATCAAGACTCGCATTTGTTGTCATCTCAAAAAGTTCTGTTGGGCACCCAAGCAAATTCAAGCTTTAATCTCTCACATCCCCCTCAGCTGCTTACTGGCCTAGCCTGTCTGGAGCACAGAGCAGATAGGCAGAGTCCTGTCATCTTGAAAAGGACTGTAGGGCACCTGAGCAGCTTTGCACTTGAAATCTATCAGCCCAATCCTTTTCTGCCTGATTCAACTGGGATGCAGTCAGGGAATCCAGCTGAGCTGAGCTGGGTACAGGCTCTAACATCCACTGTGCAGCATCCTGAGGAAGCCTCTAAGGAACCCTAGCAAACAAACTTTGGCTTGGAGGTTCTTTACTGGCTCCCAACTAGTCTGGCCACGTGGGACACAGATAGCAACCTCATTGGAGGAACCTCTAGGCCTGCTAACATCAGAGACAACTAGATGCCTAGAGGACAATGCAAGAAGGCTAGCAACAAAACTCAATGCCATATAACACCACTGGAAACCAGTGTTTCCACTAAGCAAGCCCTGGAGATATGAACACCCGTGAAGCTCAAGGAGAAGACTTCAAATCTGAGATGATGAAACGATAAAAGTCTTAAAAGAGGAAAATAAATTACTCAAAGAAATACAGGAAAATACACTCAAACAGATGAAGGAATTGAACAAATCCTACAAAGAGCTACAGGAAAATACATCCAAATGGGTAAAAAGAATTGAATGAATTCTATAAAGAATTACAGTAAAACTCACTCAAACAGGGGCAAGAAATGAGTAAGACTATTCAAGATCTAAAGATGGAATTAGAAGCAACAAAGAAACCACAAGCTGAGTCAATCTTAGAGTTGGAAAACACAGGGAAGAGAACAGGAACAATGGACATAAAGCCACACCAACCGAATACAAGAGATGGAAGAGGGAATCTTAAATGTGGAAGATACCATCAGAATTATCGATACATCAATCAAAGAAAACATTAAAACTAAAAAGTTCCTGACACAAAACATCCAAGAAATCTGAGACACTATAAAGAGGCCAAATCTAAGAATAATAGGAATAGAAGAAAGAGAAGACTCCAAGTTCCAAGGCCCAGAAAACATTTTCAACAAAATCATAGAAGAAAACTTCCCCAACCTAAAGAAAGAGATCCCCCATAAACATACATGAAGCTTACAGAACTCCAAATAGATTGAACCAGAAAAGGAAATCCTCCTGCCATTTAATAATCAAAACGTTAAATGTACAGAACAAAGAAAGAATATTAAAAGCTGCAAGAGAAAAAGGTCAAGTCACATATAAAGGCAAACCCATCAGAATTACACCTGATTTCTCAACAGAAACTATAAAAGCTAGCAGGGCCTTGATGGAAGTCATGCAAACATTAAGAGACCACAGATGGCAACCCAGACTACTATACCCAGCAAAACTTTCAATCACCAAAGATGGAGAAAACAAGATATTGTTACAATAAGCTATCTGTTCCACCTAGGAAGCCAATAACTGACACAAAGAGATTGAAAAGTAATTTCCTAGAATTCAATGAAACTGAAGGTACAACATACCCAAATTTATGGGACACAATGAAAACAGTGCTAACAGAAAAGTTCAAAGCACTAAGTGCCTTTATAAAGGAACTGGAGAGATCCCATACTAGCAACTTAATAGCACACATGAAACTGTGGTACATTAAATGCCTCAACATAAAACCAGACACACTAAATCTGTCAAAAGAAAAAGTAGGGAAGAGCCTTGAGCTCATTGGCACAGAACACAACTTCCTGAACAGAACTCTAACAGCTCAGGCCCTAAGATCAACCATTAATAAATGGGACCTTCTGAAATGGAAAAGCTTCTGTAAAGCATAGGAAACTGACAACAGAACAAAATGACAGCCCACAGATTGGGAAAAGATCTTCACCAAGCCTACATCGGACAAAGGGCTAATATCCAAAATATATAAAGAACTCAAGAAATTATACACTGCCAAAACAAGTAATCCAATTTTAAAATGGAGTATAGAACTAAACAGAATTCTCAACGGAGGAATATTGAATGGCTGAGAAACACTTAAAGAAATGCTCAACATCCCTAGTTATCAAGTAAATGCAACTCAAAACAACTCAGAGATTCCATCTTACACTTATCCTAATGACTAAGTGCCACGGACCACCGAGGGGGCTTCTAGCTGTGGAGAGCAAGGGTCCTGGGATATCAGGTGGGAACGGATTCGGTGTGACAGACAGACGCGAACACAAGGGAGGTTCAATACTGCTGCCAAGATCTTGAGCGCAGTGGTTTATACAGTCATGATAGGAACTTCTGCTAGCTACAAACCACAGTTTAAGAGATACAGATCAGGTTACAATGTGTAAAGTACAGCAATAATCAGAAACTAAAAGTACAACAAGGTCCTCTGGCTATGCACAAGGGCCAGAGACAGACTGTGGTTAATCATCTCAGAAGGTGGCATGAGCTTTTCTTAGAATTCGCAGTCAGTTAGGCAAAGCTGGCTCCTTTCTCAGGCATGTTATTATTAACAGCTTTTACCCATGAGAGAAGTACAAGTCTGCACATCTGCAGCCCATACTTAGATAAAGTTGTTATATTCCTTTACACATCTTAATATTTCTGATAGTCCCATACATTGTTAACCAAAACAATCCCACCTTGGTGAGTTGTGTAATTATGTCATTTTTCTCTGCTGCAGTTAAAGTGCACCATGGAGGTCTGGCCCTCAAGAGTCTTTCCCAGGGACTCAGGTCCTAATATCTTATCTTTTTACCATCCTTAGTAACCCATCGTGTTAAATCCTCATCATACACTCCTATATATGATAATGGAGGGTAGGGAGTGGTTCTTAGAGCATATGGTCCTCTGTATTTGAGTCTCTGCCACCATTTCCCTTCAATCCAGTCCTAAGTTGTCCCATTTTCTGTTTTACTGGGAACTCCCGGGACTGCTTCATTCTCCTCGCTCTCCTCACATTCCTGGATGTGCCTTCTCTTCCTAGAATTCTTTAGCCTATACTCCAGCTGTTGCCATTTGTCAAGTGCCTCCTGCACAGTCGCATTTTCTTTCTATATCAACTGCACAAACACCTTCACCCCCAAGGTGTAGTTTCAGTTACAGTCATGTTTCTGGTAATGTTTAATATGAGACGTTCAGCTTTCTGCGGAACTACTTCATCCACGGCCACCATTGGTTTATTTCCCGATGGACTCACATCAGGTTTCTCAGTTACTGAGATGTTCAGAGGGTAAGAACAGCCTTGCCCTGGAGGTGGACTTAATAAGAATGTGTGAGTGATTATAGAACAAGGAAGGAGGAAAAGCAGAAGTAGGCCAATAGCCAGGCTCTGTACACCCAGGACTTGGGATGCGCATCTCAACAAATACCTGGGCTTCTGCCAGGGACCCTCGCGAATCTGGTTCCCCATCACCTGATCGATGCCGGAGCATCCTCCAAGCCAATAAGTTTGCATGTCACACAGACTCTAGCGGAGTGGGCGTGGCAACTAAGATCAAAAACTCAGGTGGCAACACATGCTTGTGAGGATGTGGAAAAGGAGGAACACTCCTTCATTGCTGGTGGGAGTGTAAACTTGTACAACCACTCTGAAAATAAATCTGGCCATTTCACAGGAAATTGGAAATAATTCTACCTCAAGACCCAGCCATACTACTACTGGGAATATACCCAAAAGATGCTCCACCATCCAAGGACATTTGCTCAACTATGTTCTTAGAAGCCTTATTTATAATAGCCAGAATCTAGAAATAGCCTAGAAGTCCCTCAGCCAAAGAATGGATAAAGAAACTGTGGTACATTTGCACAATGGAATACTATTCAGTCATTAAACACAGGGAAATTTTGAAAGTTGCAGACAAATAGATGGAATTATAAAAGATCATCCTAAGTGTGGTAACCCAGACCCAGAAAGACTTGCATGGTATATACTCACTCTTAAGCAGATATTAGCCACATAATACAGTCTACATATTAACTACGCTACTATACAGAGACTGAAACATCAACCAAGGACTATGTATGATGTGGACCTAGACCTTCTACTCAGATGTAGCAGTACAGTCTCCTCTCCTTGTGGATCCCAAAATGTGGAGAGTAGGGACTACTTTGGACATATACTCTGGTCACCGAACTTAGATCACTTCCTCCTGGCACAATGGCCTTGCCAGGCTACAGAGGAAGAGGCTACAGGTAGTACAGATGAGACTTGATAGGCTGAGGTCATATGTTAGGGGAGGAAGGCTCCCTTTTCTGAGGAGTAGGGGAGGGAGAGAGAGAGGGGGGATGAAGGAGGGAAAGGATGTCCAGAGGGGATGAGGGAGGGGGATATAGTCAGGATGTGAAATTTTTAAACTGCAGAACAAGCAGGTACCTTATATTGCTAATCCCACTATATGGGAATAGCTCTGAGACTGGCTGAGGCATGAATATATAGGCATAGACAATGCTTCTTGTTGGTTACAGAACCCCTATGAATTATTGTTATTAGAAGACATTCTTCATATAGCATGAATGAATTTTACAGATGTCTTTTTTTTTCTGCTCATACAAAGTGCAGAAAACCAGCCTTAATTGTTTTGTGCATCATGCACATCTCATACACTTATAATTTTAGGACTGTATAATGCTTGTGAGAAATGATATGCTTTCAGAACAAAAGAACCAGACACTGACACTGGATCAGACCTGATAGGATATATTCCTCTCAGCATGCTGGACACTGACATCCTGCATCCTTCGTGTTCATGTTCCAGCACCAAGTGCTTCAGTTCAGATCCTCACCAAACCATGACAGCTCCCAGGACGTCTTCAAAGAGAGCTTCCAATCCCAATTCCTCCAGCATTTCAGAATGTCCCCAACAGGACTCTAATTAAGCCTGGAATCTCTCAACATTTAGAAGCTGGACCACAAATGCTATTTCTAGCTTGTCTAACCTTTTCCTCAATTTTATTTGGGTCCCCTACAAAGGTGTTATTCATCCCAAATGAGGTAGAAGAAACTTTAAGAGAACAATGCCCCATTTTCTTTAAGGGGGTTGGGTAGGTTTTTTTGGTTGTGTTCTTGGGCTATAGAGGGTTATTTTCAATGGGAGCTGGTTATAAGTTATTATTGGTATTCTTTAGAAAGAACACAAGGTTGGACTCAGGGATGTCTCTCTTTTCCTGATCTCACATTCTTAGGTTTGGAGATAGGAGCTGAAAAGAAAGAAGAGTGGACATAGAAATATATAGGGAAGGTAGAACAAAAAGCAGATTAGCAAATTTACTCCTCAGTTTATTACCTCAATTGTCACTCACAAAGTTATTTTTAATTCACTAGTATAGAATTTTGCATATAGATACAAAATAAGTTTAACTTTAGATACATGGTATAGAATTCAAATGTAAGATAATTCTTTACACACATTAGCTATATTTTACTCTAATATGAGGTATTGTACCCATATGACTCAGTTATAATACAAGGTTTACTTCCAATACTTTGAAAGTGCTATTGCAGTCTGTTTAGGATAAATAAGTTAAACAAGTTAACTGTTAGTTGGTCGACTCATGGTTATATCAATTACTAGTCTACTTTTATCAAAAGGCTATACACTTTAGATGCAACTGATAGATATGATTCTATAGAAAGACAAGGTAAAATAGTTAGACAAGGTCTTAAAAAACCTCAGAAACATATAGAATATGGCATTTAAAATGTTTTTTTATTATTTTAAAGATTCACTGAAAATGAGACAGGTTAGCTCCTGGCAACACCCAGCCTACCTCAAAGACAATGATGAGCATCAAAGAACCTCCTTATGGAGATGGCTTCAAATGTGGCAAACAAGACACTGGACAAAATGTCCTTGTTTCTACCACAGACAAAATTCTGCCTTAAAAAGGGCAAGCTTGGATGCAGGCCAAACTCTGCCAAGACAGGGTAAGAAAGTCCTCAATAGTTCCTGCTTCAAAGATATGTCTGTCAGATATATTGGGCCAGAAGGCTGAAGATGTTTCTCCAATGTTATAGAGAGTTTTAGGTGACTATTCAGGTAGCAAACTGTCTCTGTCATCTTCTCATATGGAAAGCTACTAACCTGCCTCTCTGTACACTCAGGTAATCAAGATAGGAAAGATGTTTTCTTCAAGGTTGCCAAATACAAATAGCCAAAACACTATGAATGTAATATTTATATAATTCCTTATTGTGTCATGGTTCTTCTTGATATATATATATATATATATATATATATATAATAAAAAATAAAAATATTTTTAAAAAAACAAGCAAAAAATAAAGTTGTTTATCCACTTAAAATATTAAAAAAAGTATTTTTTATAATACATTGCTTGGGACATGACAGTCTTCCCAGGCTGGCATAGAGAGTTTGTTTCTGTCTAGTGCCCTTGAAACCACAAGAGCTGCCAGCCCGAGAATGGGCTGTCATGCTTTTGCAAAATACGCCATGCTTTATTATTAATAATTGGGTTGTAGAAATGATGAGTGAAAGTGATTATAAATGATAATTCTGTCCTGTCATGGTTTGTCAATGAAGACTTAACTTATAACCAAGAGGAAGTTAAAATGTGTGTCCAGACACACACACACACACACACACACACACACACACACACACACACACA
>CAJRSG010012875.1:10613-23700 GCA_907169655.1 Acomys percivali
ACACACACACACACACACACACACACACACACACACACACACACACAAATGCTTAGATCTATGCCTACTAAGTTCTGTATAAATAAAGAAGCATTCTGACTGCCAGTCAATCAGGCTGTAAACTCCTCCCGATCCCTGTGCCTGGCTTGGTCCTCCATTTACTCCTGTTCCCCTCTCACCTCTCCACATCCATTCTCCTTGAGGCCCCATCCCTGACCCTGTGGCTGGCCCCAGGCAGTGGTAGCTTAAACCTCTAATTACAAAGTTCAGAAACTTAAAGCACAGGGATTGCCTGAAGTTAGTCAGAGCTATAGGGAAAGACACTGTCTCAAATAAAAATCAGATATAGTATCACAGTGAAGGGAAGGCTTTCCCAGTATAAAATAGGTCTGAGAGTAAAAGACAGCATACACTAAAAATAGTCATGGTCTATGTCAAAACTGAAATTGGAAAAAAGTTAGCAGGCAAGAGTATTTCAATATATATCAATAACCTTGCCACTCATAGTAGACTCAGATATTTTTCTTTACTTTTCTACTATATGTAAGGATGTTTTGCTTGCATATACATCTGTGTACCATGAGACTGAAGTGCCTGAGGAAGCCAGAGTTACACACAGGACTATAGTGACCTTTGGTTGTGAGCTGCCATGGATGCTGGGCCATGAATCCTGGTTATCAGGAGGAGCAGCCAGTGCCCTAAACTACACAGTCGTCTGTCTCCCCAGCCTAAGGCTTGGGGTTTTGTAATTTCTTGTCTGAAACAAAATGATAGAGAATAGAATATGGAGATTGACTATTCATCTGCAGTATATTGCCTTCTAGTTTATTATAAACCAAAACATCTCAAAATATACATCTGGCTTTATCCAAGTAGAATATACAAGGAATTCAGCTATTTGCAGGAAGGGGCATTAGAAATACATCTGCAGAGCCTAAGAAAATGTGATTTCCAGAGTCTGGGTGACTGAATATTTTTACCTTTATCTCATGTTTTCTTCCTCTGAACCCACTATTAATTTCACACTTAAGCACATTTTGGAAAACCCATGAATATCTTTAGAAACTTTACGAAATAAGTGAAGGATCAGCTCATTTATAACTCGCATGAATAAGAAGGGCCATCATAAAATTTTGATTTAAACATCTTAAAACTTGCAAAGCTTTGGAAATGTGACCTCTCCTCTGTATGTTTCCTCCCTAGAAAGCAGGTCACTGGAGAGATGTTACTATCTGTAATACCATTTATCTTTTCCTCTGTAAGAAATTGAGTAGATGTCAGTTAATACATAATTGTCTTAGCTTACATTTCCTGACCTTAAAAATCACATTAGTTAATCACTTTACAGGACATTCTGGGAACTCAGTTTCCCACTGATGATATTCTATTGTGAGTCTCTTTTCAATCCTGAACTCAACCAAGAATCTACTCAGGAAACAAGTTGATGGTGGAGGAATTCTCTCTCAAGATTTTCCCAGTGACAATCATTCTGATGGCTTTTCGAAACCAAGGATAAAAAAATGCATAAATCAAAGGGTTCATGGCTGAGTTATAGTATGCTATCCAAATTACTATTTCGTACACGTACGTGGGAGTGATGAAGCCTAGGAAGGCATCAATGATGGAGTCAATGAAGTATGGCAGCCAGGAAAGGAGGAAGGCAGCCACTGCGATTCCCAGGGTTTTGGCTGCCTTCTTCTCCCTCTTGGCCACCCTGTCCTTGTAGCTCTCTGCTGCATTGGCAGTCTGGTCACTCATCTTCTCAATCTTCTGAGCCTGCTGTTTAGCAATGAGGAAAATCTTAGAGTAGACAGTTATCATCACAAGTGAGGGGATAAGAAATAATGAAAAATTGATGAAGACCCAGCTTTGATTCACAGCAAGTTGACAACCCCCCACACAGGTGAGGGCACTGACTAGATCCTCCAGCCCTACTTCATTTGCTCCTGAGTAAAGAAGAGAAAATCCATAGGTGATTGACAGGAACCAGGAGAAGGTGATGCACTTGCCAGATACAGATGCGGTGAACCTGGTGGGGTAGGTCAGGGGGTCACTGACTGCAATATATCTGTCCACAGAGATGAAGCTCAAGTGGAAGATAGAAGAACTACAGAATGATACATCAAAACAAGTGTGTAATTTACAGTAAATCTCCCCAAAGTACCAGCATCCCTCCACAGACCTCACTGTGCTGAAGGGCATCACTGTCAGTCCCACCAAGAAGTCAGCACAGGCCAGGGATGCCACCAGGAAGTTGGCAGGAGAGTGCAGCTGCCTGAAATGAAGAATTGATGTCATCACCAGGAGGTTTCCACACACAGCTAGCACAGTCCCAAAGCCAAAGACTGCATATAGGATGAGGCGAGGGCCTGTGGAGTATGGGATCCTGACACAGGAAGTGTTCAGGTTCTCATAGCACAGCTGAGCAGATGTGGCAGAGAGCAGGTCTCTGCTCAGGATGCTGCCTTGATCCCAGAGAAAACTGTCATCTTCTGCTACCATGTGTGCCATTCCAAAATCCTGCGAAAGAAAATACTGACAAAAAAAACAAAAACAAAAAAAACCGCTAATGCATTTTCGTTTCCTCAAATGATTTCCTTCCTAATTCACAGAAACCTTCCTAATTACAGGAATACTGTTTAACTCTACATTAAGTTTTTAGAAAAGATTTTTCTATTTAAATTTAAATTCAAGCAAATTTTTCTCTTTCATTCATTTCTTCACATCTCAAAAGCACCAGTGTGTTCTGTGATGCACATTTGAATCTCACCTTTTATTAGTGTTCTCAGCCTTATTTATGTAACCTACATTAACACCCAGGCACTCCTAACCCTCAGGAAAGTGGCCTAATGATGACTAATACAGTGTGTCCCTAGGACTGAATTCCCCTGGTGTAAGGTGAAGTAAGTGAGAGTTTGTCAGTAGGAGGTTACTAAAGCACAACCACATTCTACCTTCTAATTTGATGGATCTAATGACCTTTCCCTATAATGTAGGTGGATGTGATACTTGTCCCAACAGAACTTTGCTCACAAGTTGAGGTTCTGTTCTTTTACTAGAGATGGCCTTTCCCTTTGTGAGAATTTTTATCAATGAATCTACATTGAAAGGGCCCAAAATTCCTGCGTACAGTTCCTTCTGTTTTCAAGCATTGGTTTGTGTTAAAGAAATAAGATGCAGAGTCCTGACAATACCTACTCTTCCCCACTTTCTGCTTTAATCATTTTGGCTTGGAGAAGTGAGTACATCCACGGCCAGAACTTGCTCATGGAATGAAGCAAGCAGGGTGTTAAAACACATAGGAGTTTCTTCTCTGTGTGCTCTGTTTGTTGTGGTGGAATCACTGGAAGACACTGCACAGATCCAATGTGGCAGGAATCTTCAGAGTGTGGGCTGCTAGTGTGTGCTTCCTTTTTACTTGAGAAATGTCTGCTTCCCTCCCAGAATACTGTTATAGAATGTGTCTAAGCTCAGAAAATGTTTTTCCTTTGACTGCCTGTACATTGTTAGCACCAGGTTTTCTTTTTAATTTATTTGTAAACGATACTTTAAATATTTTACATGAAAATTTAAAGAATGTTAAGTAATTTTTTATTTCATTAGCATATACTAACATGAAACTTCCCTTAGATTAACTGTAGTCCCCATGGCATTACTATTTACAATATCATCATCACTATCATCATAATCATTATCATCATCATATACAAAATAGTATTGTTCATATTTGCCTACTTTAACAACAAGAGTGCAATGCACTTTGATTTACATTTTTGGTTGTACTAAAAAAAATCATGCTTTCATGGCTGGTAGATGCTCAGAAAATTAAGTTTGTATCCATTATACTACTATATGTAAGAGTGTCTTGTTTGCATATGTCTGTGTACCATGTGACTGAAGTGTCTGAGGAAGCCAGAGTTATGCACAGGACTATAGTGACCTATGGCTGTGAGATGACTTGGATGCTGGTCCATGAATCCTGGTCATCAGGAAGAGCAGCCAGTGCTCTTAACTGCACAGCCATCTCTCCAGCCTAAGTTTTGGAGTTTTGTAATTTCATATGTCAAACAAACTAATAAAGAGTAGAATGTGAGGGTTGATTATTCCTCTGCTATATAATGCCCTCTAGTTTATATTAAAGCAAGGTGTTACAAACATACCCAATTGGCCTCCTCCAGAATAAATTATACAAGGAATTCAGATCTTTGTAGGAGGAGGCATTAGAAATACATCTGCAGACCCTAATAAAATGTGTTTTTAGACTCTGAGTGACTGCATATTTTGCCCTTTATCTTAGAGTTTTCTTCTTCTGAACACAATATTAATTTCACTTTTGTGTACATCTTTTAAAAACCATGCAAATTTTTAGAAACTTTGCAAAATAAGTGAAAGATCAGCTAATTTGCAAATCATAGTGACTAAAGAGGATCATCTTAAAATACTTGATTTAAACACATTACAAATTGTAAAGCTTTAGAACTGTGACCATTCCTCTGTGTGCGTCCTCCCTAGACAGCACATCACTGAACAGAAGTTACTATCTGTGGTGACATTTACCTTTTCCTCTGTAAGCAACTGAGTGGATTGCCGCTTCCCAAGACCAGCTCCAGGAACAAGGAAGAGGAGAGAAGAGAGGCGGATCCGCAGTAGGGAGAATTGATCGGATGGTGAACAGCTGGCTAAGGGAAACCAACTGTTGGCTGAACAACTATCTAAATGACCCAGTTGTTGAGGAGAAGTTCAGGAACGGAGGAAAAAGAAATACTCAGAGACTTGGGCATATGCGCTATAAGGTGAAGGTCTTGAAGCCCAGGAGAACTTTCCTTCTGGCTTTCAGTCTGTCATCTGTCTCTGTCTCTGTCTCTGTCTCTGTCTCTGTCTCTGTCTCACTTGCTGTCTGTCTGACTCCTTGCTCCTTGCTCCCTTACTTGCTTGTTGTCTTTCTATATAACTGTCTCCTTGCTTGCTGTTGTCCATCCTTCTATTTCCTTGCTTGCTGTCACCCATCTTTCTAGTTTCCTTGCTTGCTGGTACCCATCTACCTATCTCTGTTGCCATTCCCCATCTATCTGTCTCTCTTGCTGTCCCCCATCTCACTCTAGCTTACTCGCTCATATCTATTACTTGCCTGCCCTCTTTTCCTTGGGACAAACCCCATATTTTATTGAAATGAAGTTCAGTTTTTTTCATTCCACATTGCATCATGATTTTTTTCATTGTTACAAACACTAGACCAATCAAAAATCAACAGAGTAACAAGGAAATACAAAAAAGTTCTGTAGCCTACAACAAAGCATACAACAAAAATCATTTAATTTCCAAATAATGGTCAGAATGACCTGCTTGTTATCTTTTAAACACTACACAGGAAAGTTTAATCAAAAATTTCCCCGAGCAACAGCCAATGTGTTTACAAGATGGTCATAGCAACATAGCTTGACCTAAATGTTCTCTAAAGAAAATAACTTGACCTACTTCCAGTCCCAGACCAACAGGTATGTTATCTAACCGAGGCTAACTGCTAACGGGTCCTCTATTGTAAAATATCTGTAAAGCCTGACATTCCAAGCCCACCTTCAAGTGCTCTCAAAGCAAATTATAAGGAAATGTTTCTGCAGGTAACAGTATCTATCCAAGTACTGTCATGTCCAGGTCTTAACTGTCTTTCATGTAGTTTCTCCTTGGGTGCTCACATTCAGAGCAAAAAACACTATCATTGTCTCAAGACTTTGACCAGATACCCTCTTTTTAACATTCTCTATGGGAAAAAGTTTTCCCTGTATGAATTTTCTAAGAACTGAGAAATAAAGAATAAAAAACAGTTTTAGTAGAAATAGCATATTTGTAAACAACATTACACCTGGACCATACATAATATTTAGCTGTCGTGGTGATCAGCCAGAGATCTTTAGAATTTTGTCAAGCAAAGCCTCAATAGCAGTTCTAGATGTTCAGAGACCATTTTGGACAGTCAGAGGTCTCTGGAACTTTGTCAAACAAAGACTCTATGACTTGTTCTCATGTCTGCGACACTGGGTATTACTTAATTTGTAAACATCTTGACTTACTTTAATAACTTCAAAAGTAACATTTTGAATTGCACAAAGCTAGGATCTACATACCCCCCATCTTTGAGCACGAGAAGGCCCATGAGGGTCTCTTTGTTTCATTTATGTTGTATTAAAGACATAATACCAAGGGAATTAAAGACTATATATTCAAATTTGAGACTTAAAAGGTTCAATAAGAGCCAACAATTATGATTTTTTAGAAAAACAGGAAAAGGGACAACTAGGCATGGATCAGGGAAACCAAGCTAGACTAACCAGGACAAAACGTAGTGGAAAATGGTTAGAGCTGGGGTCCTCTGACTCCATTTAACTGGAACTTAATTTTACATTTAATTTTTTAAAAGCCTGTCAGCTGGATTTGCCCTTTTGAATCACAGAAGAAACACAATTCATCATTTTACAGGAGCACTCTGGGCATTCAGTTTCCAGCTGATGATGTCTGTGAGTCACTTTTCAATCCCCAATTAAACAAAGAATCTACTCAGGAACCAAATTGGTGGTAGAGGAATTCTCTCTCAAGATTTGGCCAGTGACAATCATTCTGATGGCTTTTCGAAATCAAGGATAAAAAAATGCATAAATCAAAGGGTTCATGGCTGAGTTAGAGTAAGCAATCCAAACTAGTATTTCATACACATACGTGGGAGTGATGAAACCTAGGAAGGCATCAATGATGGAGTCAATGAAGTATGGCATCCAGGAAAGGAGGAAGGCAGCCACTGCGATTCCCAGGGTTTTGGCTGCCTTCCTCTCCCTCTTGGCCACCCTGTCCTTGTAGCTCTCTGCTGCATTGGCAGTCTGGTCACTCATCTTCTCAATCTTCTGAGCCTGCTGTTTAGCAATGAGGAAAATCTTAGAGTAGACAGTTATCATCACAAGTGAGGGGATAAGAAATAATGAAAAATTGATGAAGACCCAGGTTTGATTCACGGCAAGTTGACAACCCCCCACACAGGTGAGGGCACTGACTAGATCCTCCAGCCCTGCTTCATTTGCTCCTGAGTAAAGGAGAGAAAATCCATAGGTGATTGACAGGAACCAGGAGAAGGTGATGCACTTGCCAGATACAGATGCAGTGAACCTGGTGGGGTAGATCAGGGGGTCACTGACTGCAATATATCTGTCCACAGAGATGAAGCTCAAGTGAAAAATAGATGAATAACAGAATGATACATCAAAGCAAGTGTGTAATTTACAGTAAATCTCCCCAAAGTACCAGCATCCCTCCACAGACCTCACAGTGCTGAAGAGCATCACAGTTAGTCCCACCAAGAAGTCAGCACAGGCCAGGGATGCCACCAGGAAGTTGGCAGGAGAGTGCAGCTGCCTGAAATGAAGAATTGATGTCATCACCAGGAGGTTTCCACACACAGCCAGCACAGTCCCAAAGCCAAAGACTGCATATAGGATGAGGCGAGGGCCTGTGGAGTATGGGATCCTGACACAGGAAGTGTTCAGGTTCTCATAGCACAGCTGGGCAGATGTGGCAGAGAGCAGGTCTCTGCTCAGGATGCTGCTTTGATCCAAGGAAAAACTGTCATCTTCTGATGCCATGTGTGCTATTCCGAATGTCCTCAGATTCCAAATACAAAATATGTAATTTCTAATGCCTTTTGTCTTAACACCATACTTAGACATTGATTCAGGTTTTCATTTTCTGAAATGACTTCCTTTCTAATCCCCATGAAAGCTTCCTAAGTATATGAATGCCTTTCAAGTCTCTTTAAAACGTTTTCTCTGCTTTATCTGTTTCGTCACATCTCAAAAGCACCAGTGTGTTCTGCGATGCACATTTGAATCTCACCTTTTATTAGCATTCTCAGCCTTATTTAGCTAACCTACATTAACAGCCAACCACTTCTAACCCTCAGGAAAATGGCCTAATGATGACAAATACAAGTGTCCCTAGGACTTAATTCCCCTGGTGTAAGGTGAGGCAAGTGAGAGTTTGTCTGTTCATGCTATTTATTTCCTAAACAGTTTTGCCCTTCTAATTTGCTAGTGACTGTTGACCTTTCTGTACAATGTAGGTGGATGTGATATCTGCCCCAATAGAACTTCACCAAATATTTGAACTTTGACCATTAATTGGAGATGACCTTTTCCCTTTGTGAGAAAATTTACCAATAACTCTCACATTGGAAGTGACCACAATTCCTTCATGAAAAAATTTTCCTTCCTTCAAGGATTGGTCTGAGTCAAAGAAATAAGATCCAAAGCCATGTGAACACCTACTGTCTTCCGCTTTCGGCTTTAATAGTTCTCATTTGGAATAGTGAGGCATTGACAGCCAGAATTTTTCATGAAATGAGCCAACATATAGGAGTTTCTTCACCGTGTGCCTTGTTTGGTTTAACAGAATCACTGGAAAAAATACTGTAAGATCCAACGTGTAAGGGGTTTTCAGAGTGCGGACAGCTAGTGTGTGCTTCCATTTTGTTGTATAAAATAAAAAATAGTTAATAATGTTTATCATTAAAAGCCTAATTATTGCTGCAGTATTATCCTCTAATCCACTATCAAACCTGTAAAAGACACAGACACTTGACAGAGTTCAGGTATTTTTGCCTGGGGCTGGACAGATATTAACCCCTAAACTCCCTTGTCACCACCCAGCCCCACACCCAATACCATTTGCTTTCATTTTTCTTATCTGGGCAATTTTCCATCCAATATACCCATAAACACTTGCACTTGCTTCCCATGTAGGCCGCTCCTTTCTATGCCATGCTCAGAATTCTCCACTCCTGGCCCAAGTGGTTCTTTTTCTTTTCCTATCCCATGGGTGGTAGCTACCCTTCCCTTACCCCACCTCTCCCCTTCAGCCTCTTCCTTGACCCTTCTTCCTCCAAGCCTGGGAACTTTGACCACACCTACCTCAGTTTTGCCCCGCCCCCAGGCAGGCATTTATTCAGCCAATCAGGGAGAAGTTGGAGGCAAGGATTACAAATGTCATTTCGGGGTATGTGAGTGTCTGCTCCTAAAAGAGAGCAAGCATACCTGAGCTGGCGAAAGAATTAACAATCAGATACAAAGCAGCAGACCATTACACCGTTTTACCTTGGAAATGCTTCCTTCCTTCCCACAACACTGCTACAGAATATGCCCAAGCTTAGGAAAGATTTTTCCTTTGCAAGTCTGGACATTGTTAGCACTGTTTTTTTTTGTTTGTTTGTTTGTTTGTTTTTGTTTTTTTGGGGGGGTATTGACTTGTAAATTATACTTTAAATTCTTCACATTAAATTTTTTTAATTACACAATTTTTGCTTTCATCAGCTCATACTAATATGAAACTTCCCTGTAGATTAAGTGTCGGCAACATGGCATTATTTTCACAATCGCCCTCATCTACAGAATAGTATATTCATATTGCCACACAGAACAATAAAGGGGTAACATTCTTTGCATTACATTTATGGTTCTACTCAAAATAAAACCATGCGTTCATGGCTGGAAGAGGCTCAAAAAATTAAGTGCTGGCAGCACACACATGGGGATGGGTGTGTGGACCCTCAGACCCTTGTAAATGCCTGGTGTGCATGGCTGCTCACCCGTAATTTCAGTGCTCGGAAGAAAGATACAGTTGATTCCAGAGCAAGTGGGCCAGTTGAGTAGAAGTGTTAGCAAGCTACAGGCTCAGCTGAGAGAACTTGCCTTGAAGAACAAGGGATCGTAGTTGAGGAAGCCTCACAGTGACCCCTTCAGGCTTCCACAGGCACATGTTCTGACATGCACACTCCCGCTTAGCATAATGATAAGAAGTAATGTTCCATTCTCTGTTTAATTCTAAACTTTCCGTTTTATTATTGGAGATATTTTGCTTATAGTTTATGATTGGGGAACATTTACTTAGTTTTAATTCTATGGATTTTATAGGGTACATTATTATCTCTTAATATATATCTCAGGGGTCGTGTGCAATTTCTATAGTTGCAAACATTTACACATCTTATTAGTTTCCATTCCTGTGACAAGTATCCCAAAATCTATGTTTATATTTTGTAATGTTACTACTTTGTCCAAGAAAAAAACATTTTCTTTTAATACATGGTATCCAAATGAACTAATTACAATTCTGTGAAGGATATGTATGGGTAAGTTTCTTAGTAATTTTTAAATAGCTCTATCCTCCAATATCATTTCTTAAATAATCTATTCTTTTTCCATATCTTATTCTACATTGTGGGTATCTTATTATCAACCCTGTAAAAATATTGTAGTTGGCAAAAAATAAAGACAACATTGCTGTATATTGTGACACTGGACATACAAAATTTCAGGTAAGTGTAAAAGATCCCCACAAAAGACAATGTCTAGATGTTGGAGAGATGGCTCTGCGGTCAAGTACACTTGTTCCTTTTGCAGAGGACCTATGGGTGGTCAAAACTCTCTTTAACTCCAGTTTCAGGGGACCTGATACTTTCTTCTCATTTCCATGGCACCAAAACGCAAGTGGTGCAAAGACATACATGCAAGAACAGCACTCACATGGCAGAGAGGGCTAGTGTAGGTTTCTCCCCACCACCCACATTTTCTTCCCAGATTGCCTTCCTCCTGTTCCAAATATACACAGGGAGAGTTAAGGCATATTACTGAACAAGAAGTCATTGTTAGAGACTAAATCTGGAACCCTCTTGTCAATGACTTCTTCGAAGGCATAGTCCTTTACTGAACATGACCATATGAAAGTCCCACAAAGTTTTCTGTCATTGACACTGCCAACAGGAGTTGAGAGAGCCACTGGAAAGGCTCACTCACATGCCTTTGGGTGGGAAGGGCAGAATTCTCCCAATGGGATCAGGAGTGTACCACATCCCGGAGCTTACATTGGTAGGACAGCACATGGAGACGTCCACACATCTCCCCACCTGACAACTAGACAGTGGGATGTTGCCCTCAGAGTATCAATATTCTCTTTGTTTCATTTTTTTCTCTATTCTGGACATTGAGTGGGATTATAAAAGGAGGGAATGGAGAAACTGAAAACTAAGAAATATCAGTCTCTGGTATGGAAGTGGATAGCATAGATGTGAAAGATAATGTGTAAGTGATTTTGAAGTTGTAAATTAAATTACATTTTATGCAAAGACTAAGTCTTTTTCATCGTTGTTGTTAGCTTTTTAATTTTATGTGTTTCAATAATTTAATAAAATCTTTCATTTGATTTCAGAATTATTAGAATTTATTAATAACATTGTAACACATTATACAGAACATAGCGTATCACATATTTTCACAAAGGCAACTTTATTTAATTATGATTAATAAATTTCCCAGAATTCACAATATACAGTATCATAAAGCATATGATTCATGAAAGTCTATAATTTTCAAGTAGGTTCTTAGAGTTTGCCTTTGTAAGCTGTTTCCACATCTCATACTAAATTTATATTAAGAAAAATGCTCACTGAAAAGTTTCTAAATTATACAATTGTTTCTATAACTATGACCTAGAACAAGTAATTTTCAATACTAACTATTTGACAAAGCCTTTTGTATTATTATTAACTTTATTTATTTATTCACTTTACCTCATGATTACACCCTCCTTCCTCTTCTCCTCCTGGTCCTGCCCTCCCACCCTCTTCCCCCTCTCCCTGCTCCCCGTCTCCTAAGAAAAGGGAAACCTCCCTCATGTACCAACCCACCAGAAGCACATCAAGTCACATCAGGACTAAACACATCCTCTTCCACTGAGGCCAGACAAGGCAGCCCAGATAAGGGACAGGGATCTAAGAACAGGCAACTTAGTCCATTCAGAACCTAAGTAATAACTTATAAAATCTATTTAGTGGATTTATCAAAGGTAATGAATTGATTTAGGGACAGTGAACAGAACAGAGAGATAAAATGATAAAGCCATTTTGAATTTGTGACAGGCCAAATTTAGATTAAAATGAAAGTAGAAAAACTGTTGACATATCATGATTCATTGTACATAAATAGTAACTAATGCTTTAGAGTTCTTTGATACACTTAAATTTTTATATGTCGGCTTGCATTAACACAATTTAAATGTAGAGAAAATGTTTAAGGAGGTGTCATCACGAGATTCCTTAATCCATATTCTAAAAGCAGAAGAGCAAGGATAAGGCAGCAACCAACCAGAGTCTGTGATATTCTGAGGGTAGAGCATGGCCCTGAGATCACGTGACCTCAGGACCATGCAGCAGCGTGACCAGCATGGAGGAAGAGGTCAGATCACATGACCTCGGGACCATACAGCAGCATGACCAGCATAGAGGAGGAGGTCAGATCACATGACCTCGGGACCATACAGCAGCATGACAAGCATGGAGGAAGGAGTCAGGTCACATGTATGCCCAAGGCCTAGGTATTTCCTAAAAAATATTCCACTTGTACAATTCCACATTGTAATAATCAAATTATTAAGCAGTGTCCACTACCTCACTTCACACTAACTGAATACAAAGTTTTGCTTGCATTGTTCATGAATTCTCACTGAAATAGCTTAAGACATAGGCCTGAAAGCTGGTGGCACTCAGAGGAATGACAGCAGGTCACCGAGAAGAGACTTGATACCCTATGAGCATATACAGGGGGAGGTAATCCCTCTCAGGAACAGTCATAAGGGAGGGGAATAAGGGGAAAATGGGAGGGAGGGAAGAATGGGAGGATACAAGGGATGGGATAACCATTGAGATGTAACAAGAATAAATTAATAAAATTTTTTTTAAAAAGCAAAAAAAAAAAAGAAAGAAAGAAAGAAACAGAAGTGGTCAGCAGGGTAGTGGTGATGCACTCCTTTAATCCCAGCAATGGGAAAGCAGAGACAGGCATATCTCTGTGAGTTCAAGGCCAGCCTGGTCCAGAGAGTGCTATCCAGGACAGCAAAGGCTACACAGAGAAACCATGTATGGAAAACCCAAAAGCCAAAAACCAAACAAAAAACCCAAAAAAACAAAACTCAGAAGTCATCAAATTGATGGAATAAAAAGAATACCACAAACACACACACACACACACACACACACACACACACACACACACACACA
>CAJRSG010012890.1:0-12075 GCA_907169655.1 Acomys percivali
TGTGCACTGCTCTAAACAGACTCAGGAAAGAAAGAACTTCTTTCCCACCATTATTCACAGAAGAAAGCACTATAAATTAACAGAAGGAGATGGATTCTAAGGGTTTCCAGAACATGATATATGACAAATAGGCCACCTGTGACTTAAGTTGTTAGAAAGCAAGGATCCTAGACACCATCCATGACCATGACAAGTAGTGGGGTTTTATCGATTACCTCTAAATGTCCACTGCTATCCATCCCAACCAGGAGTCAGCAACTAAGTGGACACTAGAATAACATGTTAGCAAGGTCTAATATAGCATGGAAAGATGCCATCAGCTGTCTCAGTAACTGCCTCAGGGATCAGTGTTGGCTACTGTGGAATGGATGGAGCAGCTCTTTATTATTTTTCTATAATTCACACTCATTCTTCCCAATATGTACCACTTCTTTATCCTGCTGTTCTTCCCACGAGGCCCCTGTGTACCTCCCCTTCTTCATTGAACTCAGGGAAGGCAGGTCATGTTACTGGGCGACGCCTAAGACCAAAAGGGTGCACGGTCACATGTTGTGCCTGGTAGCAGCCACCAGAAACCCAGATGCCTGGGGGAAAGCTACTAACCTGCACTCCCAGGATACTCAGATAACCAGGTTTATTCCTTCTCAAGTCTCTGAGGGAGTTGAAGACCAGGTAGCTTAGTTTTACAATCAAGTTTAATTGTTCAGTGGTTAAGATGTTTTTAGATCTAGATAGATGTTCTAAGTTGATAATGATAATATGTGATGGAGACTGATTTACATTCAGAATTCAGGTGCACCAAGATAGGAAAGATGTATTCTTCAAGACTGTCCAATACAAGTAGCCAAAACACTAAGAATGTAACATGTATATAATTCCTGATTGTGTCATGGTTCTTCTTGCTATAGATAATCTATTGTATATGTGTGTAATAATATAAATGTATATGTAAAAAACAATTCCTGACTGCTATTGCATGCAGCTCCAGATACCTCCCATATCTAGATACTAAACATATGGCTTACTGGGAAAATGAGCTTCACCCCCAGGAGAGGAAGACACAGGGCATGTTCAGGGAAGTCACAGTTCATTGTTTCTACCTTTAACGACATGCCCATCTCTGTGGCTGAGATTCATGGCCTCTCACATTTCTGGCAGCACCAGAATCTATGGCACATGGCACCCAGATTTACCCATTTACCCAACTATTTCTCATATTTATAAAGACAATCTTGTTTTGGGTGTTGTTGCTCATTTCAGAAACTTTAAACCTGGACAATCCCTATCGGTCTGTTAATGTGACCTGGCAAGTCAGTAACCCTAACTCTGGGGATATTGTTAGGTCCCTTTCCATGGAGGCCCTGAAGGGGACTTGGTGGCTTCAAATAACTTGTGACCTGTTTGACTTTGCAGAAGAAATTGAGGTTCCTGGGTGGGGAGTGGGATGTTCCACTCATACTGGTAGAGCTATTATAGGACAACAAGAAATCTATGTATGTCCAGGGTGAGAGACTGCAAATGTTTGGACAAAGGGATGTGGTGGGGCCAATGATTACTCTGTGCCTCCTGGGGATGTGAGACTTCAGGACAAAATAGCTGGGCCACCTCTAGACAAGATTATATAACTCTCCAGCATTCGTGTAATGGTCCAGGATGGAAAGGAGGAGGAGATGAGTGAAGTAAGGTTGTCCTAAGCTTTACAACCTAGGGAAAAATCAATCGTGGGAAGGGGGAAAATATGAGATCTGTGGTTATACCTAAAATATTATGACCCAGGATTATTATTCAAGATTAGAGTATTTAATGGACCCTTAATAAAAGGACCCTCTGTACATAGGACCCAACCAGATTTTAGCACCCAAACCTCAACCCACAATCCCAGGTCCTGCTTTGCCTACTTCTAAGGTAATTAGACAGGGCACCAACACACCTCCACCCCAAGATCCCCCTCTGATCTATGATGCTCCATTCATTCTTAGTGCTGAATTCCACTCATCTGGAGATGACCACTTCCTCTTGGTTGTGCTACTATGCACAGCCACCCTTCTATGAGGGAATAAGCCTCATGGATAGCAATATCCTAAGTGACCAGCCTAGAGGTTGCGGTGGGTCCATGAGGTGCTGTCATTGACCTTACAAGAGGTAACAGGACAAAGTGTTTGTATAGGTGTGGTACCCCACACTCACCATCATCTTTGCAATAAAACTAAAGCCTTGTCTACAGAAAAGGGCAAATGGGTGATCCCACCATTTCACACTTGGTGGATCTGCTCCATGGGAGTCACTTCATGTGCCCATGACACAATTCTTACTGGGTGAAAGAGACTGCCAGGTTTTTGCATCATGGTCCAATTAGTGCCCCACATATCTTGCTATCCAGAAGAAAAACTAATACGGGCCCTAGTTGGCAGGGGAGAGATTGGTCTCATGCAAGAGAGGCGTGAACCCATATCTCTCACCCTGGTCCTTATCCTTGGAACAAGCTTAGTAAGAGCAGGTGTTGGAATATTCATCTTGGCACTTCAAGATCAGAAATATAATAACCTAAGGGCAGACATTGATGAAGTTATACAAGGACTAGAACAGTCCATATCCCATTTAGAAAAAAATGTAGATTCATTGGCTGAGGCAGTCTTACAAAACAGGAGAGGTCTTGATCTCCTCTGTCTCCAACAGGGTAGGTTCTGTGCAGCCCTTAATGAACAGTGTTGTTTCTATGCAAATTATTCAGGTGCCATTAGAAAATCATTAGCAAAGGTCAAAGAAAGAGTGGAGAAGGTGAGAAAAAAAACAATCCAAGAGTTGGTACCAGTCCCTGTTTGAGTTTTCTCCCTGGCTGACCACCCTGAATTCCGCTTTGGTTGGACCACTCATAGTTTGACTCCTGATTCTTACAATTGGGCCCTGCATCCTGAACAAATTTGTTAAATATATAAAACAGAGACTTGGGGCCATAGAGCTTATGGTTCTCAGACAACAGTATTCTCCAGTAGATACCAAGGAGGCTGAGATTAGGTTCTAAAGTCACCAGTCAAAGGGGGGATTGTGAGAGCTAAAAAAAAAGCCCCTCTTCCCTATACCTTATCAGGGCTAAGGCCAGCTTACCCTAGACCCATTACCAATTATATAGCACCAAGGCTTGGAAACTCCTGCTTGTGGTTTTTTGCCTTTATAAAACCTGTACCTTAAGGAGGGGGGTGCCACCTTCCTCAGCTCCTGGGGAATGGATGGTCCTTGCTCCAGAGCTTGTTCAATAAAAACACCCTATGTGAATTGTATCTGGCTGGTTACTGGTGATCGAAGAGGATTTTGAGGCTTGGACAATACATCACCATATAGGACTTAGTGGTCCTTCACTGGCATCTCATATATATAGATGAGTTTATGGCCCAAAACTGCAGAATAAAGAGAAGTGTATCTGAAATGTCCTTTTCAAAGACAAAATTCACATCACACTAAGGATAAGTCTAGAAGGTTTCAACAATAACCCATGGACACCCAGGCAGCTGTCTCCAGGCCTCTCTGTGGATTCATTACAAGACATCAGTTCCTTCTGGAAAGGAGTCATATCTAGCTATGGAGCCAGGACTGTGAGTTTCACTGAAGATCGAGGCTGTGCCTGACTAGCAGCTGTCCTGCACTGCTTTCTAAATCCTAAACTTCAGTCTCCCACTTGACAGTGAGCAATACTATCTACATGGTAGACTGACCTCTTCTGTGGACTGGCCTGTGACCTCTAAAATCACCCAGGAATTAACTGGGTAGGCCTTCCTGAAATGTAAGCAGAGCAAGGATGCTCCAACCCAGAAGCTTGCCTTGCAAAGAATAATCACATACAACCAGAAGTACCGTGTTGGCTAATACATCAGCATAATCTAAAATCAGATGGGTTTTTGTTCCACTGTCAGCAGGGATGATATTGATTTTGTTAATTTATTGTGGAAAACCAATCTTAATTGTGAACAGGAACATTGTGTGGGCCGCAGATCCTGGACTGTGTAAGATGGTGAAAGCCATGTGAACACAAGCATGAGTGCATTCTTTGCCCTCTTCTGACTATGGGCATTATATAAGCAGATACTTCCTGCTCCAAGTGATTGACAGGTCGTGAATCTCATGTCTAGTATGATGGGAAGCCTCTACAATCTTATCACCTACATGTCTTTCTCTGTGAACTGAGTTCTGCCAACTCTGGAGAGAATGTAACCTGGCCTTGGCTAGGACTAAGATGAAAACAGTCTTGGGTGGCTCGTCTTCATTAAGACCTTGTCTCTACAAACTGATAAAGATCTTAGATAAACTCAGAGAAAGAGGAAGTTTCATCCCAAGACAAAAGACAGGCCTGGAAACTTCGCCCTGCCAAAAGGACCACTGATTAGAAGAAGGACATTGGGGAATCGGAGTGAGAGAGATCAGAGGTTTGAGGATCTGGCACAGGCTGTGAGCTCAGAGGGTTCCTCCAGATTCAGTCCACACATGGTGAAGCTTCTTCTGTGGGATAGAGGATCTGCTAGACTCCTGAGAATTATGCCAGAGGATTTGTCCCATGGAACTGATACCCAGAAGGTTTCATGATTGTTATCCTTAATGTCCCTTCCCTCCTATTTAGGGTAGTCAGGTTGTAAAGGAGGTATATTCCTTTAGTAAATCCAAAATAATGTAGAATTGTTAAGGAATCAGAGCCAATAAGTGGCGCTCGATGTGGGGTCTGATTTTTTTCTGTAATTTCTAATGGTATGAAGGAAGATTCAAATTTCAAGGTATAGAAATGCTGTTTCAGGGTATCAGCATAATTGCAACTGCTGATGCAAAACTCTCTCCTGCTTTATACTTAGAGGGAATTTTCTATTTTTCTTTGTATTTCTGTTTTTCTTTCTATTTCTATTGTATTTCATTCTTAGACACATTGTAAGAAAAGTTGATAAGATAGGAAAACCAGAAGTGTCAGTAAATTCTATCATTTGGAAAGAATTGCAGACTTGACTGAACAGCTGGAGAAAATGGAGAAAGAAATAAAAGGGCTGGGAAAGCAAAAAGCACCTTTGGAAAAAGGGGGTAAACAAAAACAGAAACTAGAGGAACAGGAAAGACAAACAAAGAGATCTTTGGAGAAAAATGTTCCAATAGAGGCTCCTCCAGAGCCACACAGACACCTTCAGTTTTTCCAGTTACTATAAGACACATGCCTGCTCAAAACTGTGCTCAGGGTTATGATAAAATGGCATGGCATCCAACAGATATGTTGGATTTAAAACATTTTAAGGAGCCTGTCGTCAGGTATGGAATGCATTCGACCTTCATTAATGAATAACTGGGGTACGCAACATAGTCTCATTCCCCAAGATTGGGAAAGTTTGGTTTCATCCATATTAGAAGTGGTGCAACAATTATAATGGTCTTTGTGGTGGCAAAATGAGGCTGTGCGAATAGAACAAGAAAATAGAACAAGGGAGATAAATGTTGATAGAGATCAATTGCCTGGTGAAGGGCGATATGTGGACTTAAGAGGACAAATTGAATCTGAAGATAGAGTAATTGAACAATGTTGTGTTGCAGCCTTAAGAGTTTGGGACATGGTAGAGGAACCTGGTAAGATAACCATTCCATTTCTAAGGTATTTCAAGGGTCTTGGGAAATTTTCACAGAATTTTTGCAGCGATTGAATACAGTTCTGGATAGAGCCATACAAGATTCTGAGACCAAACAGGCACTGAAACTGCTTAGGGCATTTGAGAATGCAAATACTGAATGTAAGAGGGCAATTAGACCAATAAAGGAAAGAGGAACTCCATTAGGTGAATGGGTAAGAGAGACAGTTAATATTAACTTTCAGGAGCACCAAAACAATATTGTAGGACAAGCTATAGCCAGAGGTCTCAGATATCATAACACCGATGCTTGAATTGTAGTAAAATTGATCATGTGCAAAGAAACTATAGAGGTAAAAGTTACAGGCTTCAAAATAACCATCACAATAACCCAGAAGAAAATATGACTTGTAGGAGAGAACAAGGAGCTTCTGGCCATGATAGTAACAAGGTGCCAGGACTCCCAGGGTACAGTAGCCATTGTGGGAAAGGAAAACATTAGTCTAGGCATTGTCAATCTAAAAGAGACATGCAAGGTAATATCTTGCTGACAGGAAATGAAAGGAGTGGCCCATCAGCTCCGGAGCTCACCAACAACACAAGCCAGCACACCCTGGCCAGTCCAGAAGTAATGGACTTGCAGGAAAATGAGGATTAGGTATCAACGACGTAATGCATGTTACTGAAGGCAGCTCAGCCTTGGAGCTGGCCTAAGGATATGTTTCTTACACTATCTCCACAAGTTGAATAAGTACTGGTGTTTCCAGTGCTTTCCCTTCATGCACTGTGGGGATAATTGTGGGAAGAAGTGGATTGCCTTCTCGAGGTCTTATTGTGCATCCCAGTATTATAGATGGGGATTGTAACAAGGAAATCAAAATCATGGCGTTTGTAAAGCAAGAGATGTAAATTAATGCAGGGGATAGAATTGTTCAGCTGTAATTGATTCCTTATATCAAGAGCAAAGCCACTCCAGTAAAAAGAACAGGTGTAATTGGGAGTACAGGAAAATGTATGTTCTAGCAAACAATGGTTAATGATCAGAGACCTAAATTAATTATACAAATGAATGGTGTTGAAATAGAAGGCTTGGTGGACAGAAGCAGATGTCATGATCCTTTCTCAAAAGTATTGAAATCCAAATTGGCCACTTCCGAAGGTTTATACAGAAATTAAAGGAATTGGCAAATGATCTCAAATAAGTTGAAGTGTTCGATGGATTAAGTGTGTGGGACCAGAAAGGCAGACAGGGAAGCCAACAATGGGGTACTCAGATGAATATTCTTGCAATTGCAGAGACAAACAATGATGAAGCTAGGGGTGAAATGGTACATGCTTCTAGGGACAATATTAATTTGAGTAGTCAAGAGCAACCACAAGCTATGCCCATTGTCCTAATCCAGAACTTCTCAGATATTGAGTTTCCAAATTTATAAGATGGACCACTGCTGGTGTATGAACAGCCTAGCCCTTAAAATAGATTTCGAACAGCCCTGTGTGGCAAGAGCAGTGGCTCATAACAAAAGAAAACTAGCAGGCACTTCACCATTTAGTACAAGAACAGCTGGAGGCTCAGCATATAGAAGAGTCTACCAGCCCTTGGAATTCCCCTGTGTTTGGTGTATAAATAAATAAATAAATAAATAAATAAATAAATAAATAAATAAATATAAATAAAAAGAATGCAGGCCGCTGGGAGATGATAACAGATTTGAGAGCACTGAATAAAGTAATTCAATCAATGGGTCCTTTACAACTTGGAATTCCTTTACCTTCCTTGTTACCTAGGTCATTGTCTATAATAGCAATTGACTTAAAAGATTGTTTTTTTCACAACACTTTTGAATGAAAAGGATAGGGAAAGGTTTGTTTTCTCCTTACATAATTTTAACAGTAATAGTCCAATGAAGAGATACCATTGGAAGGTACTTCCATAAGGAATGTTGAATAGTTCAACTTTGTGCCAATATTTTGTGCGACATAATTAGAAATAATTTGTAGACAGTTTCCTCAATCTATCGTTTACCATTACATGGATGATATTTTGTTAGCCAATTCTGATCCTAATATTTTAGAAAAATGTTTAAGGAAAGACAAAGAATTCTGCTTTGCTTGGGAATCAGATTACTGTAGAAAAAATACAAAAAGGAGCCTCAATTACCTATTTAGGCTATAAAATAACTAAACAAAAATTTCGACCACAAAAGGTACAGATCCCTAGAGATCAGTTGCAAACTCTTAATGACTTTCAAAAGTTAATGGTTAAGGCCTACAATTAGACTAGTTGCCTATGAGTTAAGTAACTTGTTTAAAACATTACAAAGAGAATCAGATTTAAAAAGTCCAAGGTGTCTAACAGCTGAAGCAGAAAAGGAGTTAATTCTGGTAGAGCAAAAACTACAGAGAACATATGTGGATATAATTGATCCTATACTCGGTTGCATTGTGGTTATACCTTCAACATATTCCCCTACTGGGCTCCTTATGCCAAGGGGAGATAGAATCATGGAAGGGATTTTCTTAGAAATTAAACAAAGTTTAAAAAATTAAGATATACATAGAAAATATTCCTGAATTGATTAAAAAGGGAATAATAAGATTTTACCAACTGTCAGGAACAAACCCAGCTGAAATTGTAGTGCTCTTACTAATTCTGAGATTATGTCATTATGGGTAATCAAGGAAGATTTGGGAGAAATTAATAACAAATACCCAAAAAGCAAATGTATACAGTTTATAAAAAAGAATTAATTGGATCCTTCCAAGTATTGAAAAGAGGACACCAATTCCAGGGGCACTCACCTTCTATAAGAATGCAAATAAGTTGGATATGGCTGGTTATAAGTCTGAGAAAACTACTGAGGTGATCAAAAGCCCATTTACCTTAACTTTAAAAATCAGATTTGCATGCAATGCTAATGGTATTGTTAGATTTTCCAGAATCTCTTAATATAATTACTGACTCTCAATATACAGGAAGAGTTGTTTTGCATATAGAAACTGCTGAATTTACCTCTAAACTCAGAACTAACTATATTGTTTATAGAACTGCAACAGGTCTTCAGAAGCAGAAACTATCCTTGTATATTACTCATATTCGATCTCATATAGGTTTACCAGGCCTGTTGGCACAAGGAAATGAGGAAATCAACCAATTATTAATAGGAAATGTGCTCGAAGCCTCAAAATTTCATTTAAAAAATCATGTTAACAGTAAGGGTTTGAAGAAAAGATTCCCTATCACTTGACAATAAGACAGAGAAATGATTAATATGTGTCCTACATGTTCTTTCTATAATCAAATCCCATTACCTACTGGAATTAACCCTAAGAGTATCAAAAAGAATGAAATTCTGCAGATGGATGTGTTTCATTTTGCAGAATTTGGAATACTAAGGTACGTACATCATACCACCAGTACATATTTGGGATTTTGATGGGCAACTGCTTTAAGTTCTGAAAAGGCTGATTGTGTAATTACTCATTTATTGGATATAATGGTATTTGTGGGAATACCTTCACAAATTAAGACTGGCAATGCTCCTGCATATGTGTCCCTTAAGATGAAGAAATTCTTTAAAAATAATAATATAAAACACATTGCTGGTATACTACCCAATCCTATAGGACAAGCAGTTGTAGAAAGAGCTATTTATACCTTAAAAGAGATGCTTATTAAACAAAAGGGAAGGGCAAAGACCCCCAAGCACAGATTAAATAATACTTTGTTGACTTTAAATTTTCTTAATCTTGGTGACAATAGCATCTGAGAGATATTGGGCTATAGAAAAAAAACTGAGGAACTAGGACAACCAATATACTATAAAGATCTGTTGACAATGGACTGGAAACATGCAATATCTTTGAGATGGGGACATGCTTATGCTTCTACAGGGAGTGAAAAAATATAGTTACCAACAAAACCTTTAAAGAGTAGATCTGACCAGAAAAGACCTCTTAGTACCTAAAACATGAATCTGTTTGTATAGCAAGGGAATCATAAAGGTTACCTGTTCCCTATAACATGACATTCTTTCATACAGCTTGCATATTACAGCTCAAACAGATGTATAAATTTGATGGCTTACACCTGCTCAAAAAAAGGCAGATGTTTATCCTTAGATAATTTGCATACCTTGCATATTCCATATATGTGTAGAATTGTGCCTATACTAATACTTTGAAAGGTTTGCTTATTTTCAGAGGAAAAAAACAGATAATAATGAAGACAAAGCAGGTAGCTTGCATGATTCAACCTCAAAGACTGCCTCAGCTACTGTTTTCTCAAGAAATTATATATGTATAAATATACCTATACTAATACTTTCAAAAGTTTGCTTATTTTCAGAGCAAAAAAAAACCCAGAAAATAATGAAGACAAAGCAAGTAGCCTGGGTGATTCAAGCTCAAAGACTGCCTCAGCTACTGCTTCCTCAAGAAATTGATGCATGTCAACATTAAAAGGGCTATCCCAGAAGATCGAGCCCAAAAAAAGACTGGACAAAAATAGATACAGCTAGTTTTTCCAGCACTTGGCTAATATCTTGTTTTTTCTAAGGGTACCAAAAAGATGTCTTTACCTCCAGACAGCAAAAAGTAATTTTGAGAACACCACGCCCCCATTCCCAGTAGGTGGGGTGGCTGGTTTTAGTGGGTTACCAATGGTCATTATTGCTTAGGAGTGTTAGCTATAAGTTAATAAAAGTTTTATTTAGGGATTTCGTTCTTCTATCCTACTTTCTCTCTTATTTTTCTATCCTATCTAACATTAGGGGAAAAAGGGGGAAGGATATAAAGGGAGGATATAGACTTATAGAATAAAAAGTAGATTATTGAATCTACTACCCTCAAATATTTTACATTGGTATTGTAGGTCGATGGAAATTTAAGAGTATTTTATTCAACTTTTGCTTTATGTGTTGTATATTGTTTGTTGATAAAAATTTAAATCATGTATTGTATATGGGTAGAAACCTAAGATCATTTTGCTCAACATTTACTTAATGTATTACACGTGTTCAACTCATTTGAAAAGGTGATGGACACTTCTGGTCTTATGAAATCTAACTCTTATAACCTGTTCAGGGTGGTCAGAGATAAAAGTTGGTAGTCAGTCATCTATAAATCTTACTAGATACTGAATTACTTAATTACAGAATAAGCTTTATTTGGTTTCTTGTATATCTTTTTAAAGTTAAGCAGATAGTGCAAAGCTAAAAACTAGCAATGCTTGTCTAATTAGATATACTGAGATAAATAAGCCCATCAACTGATAAGTTGATAGATAAATAGAATAGATAGATATAGAATAGGTAGATAAACGGTCTTCAACACTTCAGAGATCCACAGAATACAGCATTTAATAATAAAGGGCTTTTCTGACAGAGAGACACATTCACTCCAGGCAGCACCTCCAATAGACTTCAATGAAGATGATGGGCATCAAAAAACAAGTGTGGCAGAATAGCCACTGGACTGAGGAACAGTTCTTATCTCTACTGCTGATAAAAAGACTTATTGTCCACTATAATCAAGCATGATAGTGAGAAAGTGGCTGTCCAGCTTTGCCAAGACTAAGAGGGCCGGTCCTTCAAAATTCCTGCTTCACAGAATATTCTGTGAGATATTTTGGGCCAGCAGCCTGAAGACTGGATGACCCAATGATAGAGAAAAACCAGTGACTGTCCAGGCAGTCAACTCTCTCTATCCTGTCTATACTTTTGGAAGTTGCTTGCCTGCACTTCGTCCATATTACTTAATATTTCCTTCTTGGACCTCTGATGGGGTTGAAGACTAGATAGCCACAGTGTTCTTAAAAGCTTTAGCTTAAGAGTTAAAAACACAGTGGATCCAAGATGGTGGCGAGCAGTGTGAACCGTGTTTAGAAGCTCCAGTAAACAATTCAGGGATATGCACAGAATTCTGAACCAGGAACACCAAGGTCCCCACACCACTGCAACAGGAGTGCTCCATGGTTTGAAGGGACCAGGTTGCAGAGGACGTGCGTGCCCCTGCACACGAGAGAAGCGCGGATTTTCTCAGACCGGAGCAGCAGTGGCTGTGGCGGTGGCGGCAGTGGTGGCTGCAGTGGCTGAGATTTGCAGCTCGGAGCCCTCTGGTGGAGGCAATTGGTGTGTTGGCAGGTGGGATTTGCTGTGGGAAAGGGGACTCTGGCCAGGATTTGGGCCATACCACACGGTTTGGGCTCCATGACCCAAGCTCAACTTGACGTGTGTGGCTCGTGCCCTGAGATCCAAACTGAACTCAGCATCCAGTTCGGCCCCTGAGACCCAAGCTCAGCTCAGTGCTCAGTTCTGTCCCTGAGAACTAGCTGAGCTCTGCGAGCAGTTCATCTCCTGAGATGCTAGCTGAGCTCAGCGTGCAGTTTCAGCCCAGAGTCCCTAGCTGGACTTGGTGGACAGGTTGCAAGGAAGCTCAGACCACAAAGGGAGACCCAAGGAACAGGTCATCTCAAGCCAGCACCACC
>CAJRSG010012910.1:0-11327 GCA_907169655.1 Acomys percivali
CCTTGATAGTGGCAAGATCCATCACCCAGGGAAACTATGTAGTCCCTGAGAAGACATAAAATTTTCAGTAGGTAAAATAATCAGCCTGGACGAAAGAGTTTAGACTTCTAAAGCTCAACTCTCAGAATTCAAAGACCTTTTATTTCAGGAAAGAGCTGTCATAGTTTAGCTCCATTGTGATGGAAAACTTTAAAAGTGGTGGGAGAAGTGTGTACCCTCAAGGACATCCCCCAAGCAAATGTCCAGTCTAAATCCTTTAGCTGGAGTGGGTTTTTTTTTTTCATAGCAGAAAAGCTGCTGTACATGTGACTAAGAATGTTCAGATTGGAAGATTACAGTGAATTATCTGTGTAGGCACTGTGTGTGATTGACACGATTTTACCAGACACAGGAAAGCTTGCCTATGAAAGAGAAGAAGGTCATTTGACTACATTGCTATCTTTGAAAAGGACAGAACTGGCTGTGAGCCTGAGCTGCAAGGAATGTAGCTTTGAAGCAACAAAATTGGAATTTGATCAGAAACCTGCATATGGAGAATAGACCTACCATTTCCTTGGCTTTAGACATCTTATAATGGCTTAAAAATGATAAATTTGTACTGCTTAAGGCAAATTAGTGTATGGCAATTCATGGTAATAGCCGAAGTAAATAATTTAAGAATGGTCATATCACATTGACTTTAGCCCGGTTGTCAGCTACACTTGACACAGTCCCTTTTAAAGGCAAGTTAGTGGAAGTGATGGCTTTACTGGCATCTGTCCACAGTTTCTACACTAAACAATGACATTTGAACATAGAACATTAACATTGTCTTCTTTGTGCTTATCGGTACATTACTCCTGTGCAGAGCCTTTGCCAGATGTAAAATGCTCTTCCTTTACAAACAGGTCTTCTCAAACATTTCAGATGCAGGCTGGAATAGATTTGGTATGCCCTATGCACAAATCATCTTCATCATCTACCTCATTTTATCATATTTATTTAATTATTTGATTATTTTGGAGATTAAAGTCTGTAGTATAGTCCAGGCTGGCTTTGGCTACACTATGTAGTTTGTAGGGCTCAATTGAGCTCTCAATTCTCTTGCTCAGGCCCTCTAAGTGTTAGAAGTAGAGTTGTGAACCACCTCACCTGACTACTTTGTCAGTCTTTATTCTGGTAGTATCTATTCTATGACCTGTATCAAAATAGGGCTTTTATAAAAATGCTTACCAGGACTTAATTTCAGGGGACTTATAAGAACTTCTTTAATATATGTTTTTAATTCCTTCATTTAAAAATATACAACATCTTAAAAAATAAGACTTTTAAACTCAGTGCTGTTATAATTTATAACTTTTTTGTATGTATGATTAGTTTCTTTCTTTTTTTTACAAATACATTTATATTATTACATATATATATACAATAAATAGATTACCTATAGCAAGAAGAACCATGGCACAATCAGGAATTGTACAAATATTACTTTTTTTAGTGTTTTGACTATTTGTATTTGACAGCCTTGAAGAAGACATCTTTCCTATCTTGGTGAATCTAAATTTCTGAACGACTGCTTCTTGTGGGCTGTATTATGCACATTGTGGCTTAATCTGTCAAGATGCCATGTTCCTTTTTGTTAGGTGTAGGTAAAGTCATCCCCTGAAAGGCTCAGACTTTCTATCTTCCTTTCTTTCTTTCCTTTATTCCCCCTTCCTTTCTCTTGTACGTATGTGATGTGGTGCAATGTGTGTATGTGTGTGGACAAGCATGTGGGGCATATGTTTGTTCAGGGGCCTGTGTGTAGAAAGGCCAGACAGTGCCATCGGGGTGTCACCCTCTATTTCTTTCCACCTTAGAGATCCTCATGGGCTGTGGAACTTAGCTAGATAACTTATTGGCCAGCAAGGGCCTGGAACCTACCTAACTCCATTTCCCCAGCATGGGTTATTGTAACCATAGGCTTTTTCTATGCTGGAATTTTCTCTGAATAATGACATGGAGACCTTTATATTTATTATAAGCTTTAGGCATTATACCTAGGCTGATACTCAGCTATTTTAACCTACCAATTCTGGCCTGGCCTACATCTCACCACATGTTCTGTTACCTGGCATCTGAATTTCTGCTTGCACCTGCTTCTTCATCTGTATCCTGGTGTCAACTCTCCCCTCTCTAGTACCCACTTGATACCTTCTCATTGGGCTCAGAGGTTCTACCTTCCTCTCCTGTACAGCTATTGGCTGTTCAGCTCTTTATTTAACTAATCAGAAAGTAATGGAGAAAACTATTTACAACATACTAAGGCAGGAGATACTTCATAATAATCACAGTACTAAAGTCCAGCCTATAAGCTCTGCCAGCACAGAAATCAGCATTTGAATAAATACAGAGACAATCTTTACACAGTGCACAAAGATATCACTCCAACAAGTTATATGATTTCACTTCTGCACCTGGCTTTTACATTAGTGTTGGGGATCTAAGTCCAAGTCCTCTTGGTCCTGAGTACAATATTTATTTCATTCAAATATGTTCATAATATTTATCTCTCAATGAGCTAATGGATCTGATGATGTCATAGACAAAATGCACACTGCTGTTATAGGTTCTACATAAAAGATATTATAAATAGCGCATCCCTTATTGCATAGTTATGATTATCATCTCATTTTATTTATGTTATATTTTAAGAGGATGTGTACTGCCACAAAGTTACTTAATGAGTAAAGCTGGTATTATGGGAAGGAAGACATGTCCATATTTTTGTGTTATCATTTCTGGGTTATCTTCTTCATTAGCATTTCTCCTCTAATAGAGGAAAAGACATGTACATAGATGTTTTTAGTACAAGGAGTCATTGTGTAGACACAGAAGGGAGGACTGAAGGTGCTTTGAGAACACAAGGCTGTGGAAGGGCATCTCTTCCCAGAGGCATGAGCATTTAATTTGATCCTTGGATAATGAGCTGAAGTAGCCTCTGGAGCAAGGGAGAGTGGTTTGAGCAACAGTAGTGTGATGGTGGTCTGTAGATGACAGAGAATACCATAGAAAGAGTAAGTTGAAGAAGGAACCGAAGAGTAGAATAGTATAAAATGTGTATTTAGGATTACCAGTTTAATATCTCTAGAGTACAAAATATTGAGAAAAGCAAAGAAAGAAAAGACACTGTCACTGTGGGTCTTTGCAGGTAAAGAATATCAATAATGTGAAGTAGTTACACCTCCTTTCATACTGCAGTGGCAGGCGGGGGCATAATTTTCCTGGGTTTTCAGGAGAAAAAAAATGACTGGTCCTACTATGCTGTTTCATCTGGACTGAGAGCAGCTCACCTGCATGGTGGATTTGTTTTCCTTTATACAGACATTTGGTCAGAACAATCTCCACACTTGAGTGGAGAGTGGGATATGACTTTCTCACATACTCTGGTGCCTCACATTTGACCATGTCCCCTGGAGGGGGAGATCTGGTGGTACTCAGAGGAAGGACAGAAGGTTACCAAGAAGAGACTTGATACCCTATGAGCATATACAGAGGGAGGTAATTCCCCTCAGGAACAGTCATAGGGGAGGGGAATAAGGGGAAAATGGGAAGGAGGGAAGAATGGGAGGATACAAGGGAGGGGATAACCATTGAGATGTAACAAGAATAAATTAATAATAATAAAGAAGAAAAAAGGATTAAATTAAAGATGGTGTGGGTAGTAGAAAAATTAGAAGAGATTTTACAAAAGAATTTTAGCTAGGATGTATATCAGGACATATGTCTTAAATAAATAAATATTTGGGGATAAAACATACTAGGAAGTCCACTTGGGGTCTAATTCTCTTTATTTTAGGCTTTATACATCATATTTTTGTTAATTTGGCTACTTGGCCATTTTAGCATTTTGTTATTCCTCATAATTTCTTTGCACAGTTCTCCAGTCAACTGTTATTTCTCCATAGTCAGAAAAGGGCTGAGTTATTTTGATATTGTTGGGTGATGCCATCGACACTTAAGTAGAAGCTTACTGGTTTCAGGGAAGTGGGAAGGCATGCCACAGTAGGCAGCTGATTCCTTCTCCAGAGGAGAATGACCATACTCTAAGGAGGTTAAAGAATCTAATTAGTTGAGACAATAATAGTTGAGGATAATTTTCTTCATTATGTCTATTTTGGTGAAATTGGAGTGTCTACATGGGGCAGGCAGAATGGTCAGTGGTAGATTACCATGCTTCTTTTTTGTTGGGAATTGGCACATTCTCCACTCTGTGATGGAGACATTTCTGCACTGGCCCAGGGTTGTGGGACTAATTCTCAGGAATCCTTTTACAAAAGTAAAGCCATTTATTACAGTCTAATCTTCATTAATAATAAAGCATTCTCTTCACAATTGGCCATCACTTAGTGTCACTTGTTTTAGAATTCAGGCTGAAAAGAAATGCATTATCTGTGGAATCATCACTCAAATTAAAGCAAGGTCATTGGGGTTCTTGCTCTCCTTATCATCTATAAATAAGCCCTTTCTGATCTGTGAGTCTCTATGCCAATTGTCTTCAGCTGAAGCAACAGGCTTTGTGTTTGTTTATTTTTCTTTTATTTCTTTTTGATGAGCTCTCACTATGTGGCCCTGGCTGGTCTTGAACTTACTAAGTAAACTAGGGAACCTCAAACTCACAGAGTTCCATCTGCTTTTGCCTCCTGAGGGCTCAGACTAAAGACATGCACCATCATTCATAGATTGAAGCAACTGTCTTATCAGAGAGGCCACATCCACATATTCTCATAGAATTTCCTTACTTTGGAGAGCATTTGACTCATGAAACTGGGAGAAAAAAAGACCATGAATGAAAAATCTTAGCTTTTTGTCTGCACTCACCACAGATGCTGAAGTGCCACCCAGGAAGATGTAAGCTATGGTTGAACGCATCTCTGTAAGAGTTAAGATTTACTGAGAAATTCACACTGAAGACAATGACAATTTCCCAAAAATCCTCTCAATAAATGAGAGTAACTGTGGTGTTTGAACAGATTTTGGTGAGTGAGGCCATTCCTATGAATATAGATTTTATCACTTAATTCATATAATTTTGACTGCTCAGGCATGAGTTGGACATAATGACAAAAGAAATCCAGTAGTGGTGTTAAAGATACTGCAGGGCTGAAACCTAATTCTTAGGCTGAAGCTTTACTATAGCTTTACTTGCTAAAATAAATTGAAGAATTTTGGGCAACAGGTAAAAAAACTGACATGTTCATTATATATTGAATTGCATTCACAGGCCTATGAATAATTTTTAAATTAAGTGTAGAAGTCTGAATAAAAGCTCCAGTTTTAAACTTTTTTATTACATTTTTCATTCTAAAATATTCTTAGTTCAATTCATTTAATATTGCTTAAATTAATGTAATTATGAAATATATAAGCAAGTAATAGAATAACAATGTAATTATTATTACCTACCTACATCTATCATCTAGTTGAAGGACTTTACTGTTCATTTTATATTATTAACAAATGCTGAAATTTTGTTTATATCTTTCAGTATAGTTTTATAAGATCTATGCCAATAAATTAAAAATAACTTATCTAGACTTTTACATTGATTAGAAAGTTAATCTATGTCCAAAAGTGTCTACTGATATGTGTGATGGTTGGGAAAGAGTTGGTCTTGACCACTGGCCACTAGAATAGTATTGATTAATATGTTCTTTTTAAAATATTTTATTAATTTATTCATATTACATCTCAATTGTTAGCCCATCCCTTGTATCCTCCCATTCCTCCCTCCCTCCCGCTTTCCTCCTACTCCCCTGCCCTACGTGTGTGACTGATGGGGACCTCCTCCCCCTGTATATGCTCATAGGGTATCAAGTCTCTTCTTGGTAACCTGCTATCCTTCTTCTGAGTGCCACCAGGCCTCCCCATCAAGGGGACATGGTCAAATATGGGGCACCAGAGTTTGCATGAAATTTAGACCCCACTCTCCACTCAATGGTGGAGAATGTCCTGTCCATCGGCTAGATCTGGGTAGGGGTTCAAAGTTTACTGCCTATATTGTCCTTGGCTGGTGCCATAGTTTGAGCAGGACCCCTGGACCCAGATCCACACATCACAATGTTCTTCTTGTAGGTTTCTAGGACCCTCTGGATCCTTCTATTTCTCCATTCTCCCATGCTTCTCTCACCTAGCGTCCCAATAAGGTGTCCTCCCCTCTGACCCACTTTCCTGGTAAGTTAAGACTTGCATGGGACATGCCCCTTGGACTAGTGTCATGATATAAGTGAGTATATACCATTTGACTCTTTTTGCTTCTGGGTGAACTCACTCATTATGATAATTTCTAGTTCAATCCATTTGTCCACAATTTTCAGGAATTCCTTGTTTTTAATAGCTGAGTAGTATTCCATAGTGTAAATGTACCACAGTTTCTTTATCCATTCTTCTACTGGGGGACCCTTAGACTGTTTACATGTTCTGGCTATTATGAATAAGGCTGCTATGAACATGGTTGAGCAAATTTTCTTGTTGTGTGCTGGAGTATCTTCTGGGTATATTCCAAGGAGTGGAATAGCCGGGTCTTGAGGAAGCCCTATTCCCAGTTTTCTGAGATAGCACCAGATAGATTTCCAAAGTGGTTGTACTAGTTTGCATTCCCACCAGCAATGAAGGAGTGTTCCTCTCTCTCCACATCTTCGCCAGCATGTGGTGTCGCTTGAATTTTTTATCTTAACCATTCTGAACATGGTTGAGCATATGCCCCGGGGCAACACTTATGTTTGGGGATTCGAGGTCCAAGAAACCCTCATTCATGACAGATGATCTCTCAAAAACCATCTTTTTTAAAAGTAACTTTTGTATTTCATTTTTCTTCATTTTTCCTTTTTTCTATTAATTCATTCATATTACATCTCAGGTGTTATCCCATCCCTTGTATCCTCCTGTCCTCCCTCTCTCCTGCTTTCCCCCTACTCCCCTCCCCTATGACTCTGACTGAAGGGGACCTCCTCCCCCTGTATATGTTCATAGGGTGTCAAGTCTCTTCTTAGTAGCCTGCTATCCTTCCTCTGAGTTCCACAAGGGCTCCCCTCAAGAGGACGTGGTCAAATATGGGGCACCAGAGTTCATGTGAAAGTGAGTCCCCACTCTCCACTCAACTGTGGAGAATGTCCTGTCCATTGGCTAGATCTGGGTAGGGGTTCAATGTTTACTGCACGTACAGTCCTTGGCTGGTGCCATAGTTTGAGCAGGATCCCTGGACCCAGAACCACCCATCATAATGTTCTTCTTATAGGTTTCTAGGACCCTCTGGATCCTTCTGTTTCTCCATTGTTCCATGCTTCTCTCACCTAGAGTCCCAATAGGATGTCCTCCCCTCTGTCCCACTTTCCTGATAAGTGAAGACTTTCATGGGACATGCCCCCAGAGTCTAAGGGATTAATATGTTCTTTCAAATTATTTGTTATAGTTTTAGTTATTAAAATTTTGATATATATGTATATATTTGTATCCTGGTAGAATGTCTCAAATTTACTTTCTCTTCACTGAATATATTTTATAAAGGTCAACTCTGCTTTATTTAGAATCCAATACATACTTTTCTTTCAGGCTGAAAGTAAAGTTTGCTTGCAGTGTTTGGTTTTAATCCGACCTTGTCACCATGCCTCATAATTTTGTTGTAAAAAGATAAGGCTTCTATAACATATGAGCAAAAATACTTTCCTTGAGAAAAAATAACTTTACTATAACTAATTAAAATTTCTGTTTATGTTCACCTTGGTTATAGTAATAAATATTCATTATTGGTCTATACTCCAAGTAAATATTTTGAGAGACATATCAATTAAACTATGAAATAAAGCACCCAAAATAATGCTATTTATTTTCTTTTTTCTTTTTCAAATGATAATTTAATTGATTATATCCCAATTGTTATCCTCTCACTTGTATCTTCCGTTCCCCCGTCTCTTCTGCCCTATTCCCCTCTCTGAGACCTTTGACAGAAATGGACCTCCTCCCCGACCATAGTACCACAGCCTATCAGATCTTGTCCAGATAGCCTGCTTTCCCCTTCCTCTGTGTGCCACCATGCCTCCCTACCAAGGGGAAGTAATCAAATTCCAGACACCAGAGTTCATGTCAGAGGCAGTCCCTGATCTCCCCACAGCCAGGGCGAATGAGGGGTCCAATGGCTAGATCTTAACAGGGCATCTAAGTTTACTGCATGCATTGTCCTTGGTTGGTGCATCCGTTTGTGTAGGCCCCTCTGGGTCCAGATGAGGCAGCCTTGTTGGTCTCCTTGTGGGGTTCCTGGACCCTCTGGGTCCTTTTGTCATTTATTAAAGTTACTTAACTGCAGGTTAGAAATCAGAGCAGAACTCACCAGTATGTGATGGATGTTCTCGACCTAGTTTATTAACGCTGTTGCAGTTAATGCCACGTCAGCAGTGGTCATCCACTCAAGATGGCCTTTACTGCCACAGCTCTCCTCTGCTCCACATGGTCTCTCAGCCCCTCCCGCTGTTATGAGCCTGTCCACATGACAGAAGAGCACGCATCTAGGAGAATGTAGAAATACGCAAGTGCTGCTCTGGAGCCCACAATTTGAACTGATATGGCAATTTCTCACTATGTGTTTTGGATAAAAAGCACGTCACGGGACAGCCTAAATCAAAGGGAGAGTGAGAAGAGTCTACCTTCCCTTGCACAAATGCAGTCACGGAGCAAAGGGCAGGGCCGCAGAGAGCAGTGCAGGACTGCAACTGCCTTTTGCATTTTAGCACAGGCAATACCCTCTGGGTAGTCTTGATGTACATTGTGATCTGCTTCCATGTTGCTCTTTGTTTATTTTCGAACATAGGAAGACCTAGGCAGAGGTGTCGGGACTACAAGTGGATGTTTAAACTGCCATTTTCTCTGCTGGCAGCTTTCTCAGCATCTAAATGCTAAGTGGACTTAAATTTCTTCACAGTAATCTTTGCTTGAGAAGCTTGACATTCTTGTGCTATGATTTAAAAAAAAAAAAAAACAACTAATATTTGTACAGAGACTCTTCACCAGTGGAGAAAGCTGTTTTTCAGTTGCCAGATGTCTAAACTTAAATTTTTATTTTTGAGATAGCTCTTTGTCATATTGGCTTGGCTCAAGCAGTCTTTTTTTTTTTTTTTTTTTTTTTTGCCTCAAACATTTAAAAACATTGAACTAGAGGCATGTACCACCACGTCCAGCCCTGAGGCTTTAACTTAATATTATTTTTCTTAGTATAGATCAGACAGTCATCTGGTTATTCACTTACTTATACACTAACTACCATGATGACGGGTATTGGCTGCTCTTTACTGCAAGAATATTTCCTAGCAAGCTACCTTGTATTTGAGACAAGGATTCCCGGGTTCAGTTCCTTCCATGATAGGACATTTTGTCCCATGCTCTTTGCTACTTGCACTGAGACCTGCTCCTACTTCTGCGCTGGCACAGTTTGAATTGGTTCTTGTTTGCCCTTCTAATCCTACATCAATCAGTCTGTCAGTGTAGACATTTGCATTTACATAACTAATGGCAATCCTTCTTAGTGTCACTTCAGTTTGTGCTATGACCAGCAATCTCATTTACACTCTGGTGACCTTCCAAATTCCACTTGTGTTGATTTGATCTGTAGGCGATTCAAGTTCAGGCGTCACTGTTTCTACACGCGTAGAGAAGTGTTCTCCAGACCCTAGGCTACTGCAGTTTTCACTGATGCTTTTGCTTTGCATTCACTACCTCAGCCACTCCTTTAATGTCTTATTGATTTAACAGTGTTTACCCTAATATTTTCACATTCTGTGAGTTGTCCCTTTCTCTTTGGAAACCTCAGAATCTCATGCTGTTTGTATTGGACAATTTTTATTTTCTGAGTGTGCTGGTGAACATATGATGCCACCAAATTATTCTGATGAGGCTGATTGATCAAGGTAAACATCCATTCTTTCTGGACAAGTAGATTGATTTTTTCCTATGATTTTTAATATAATTAATTGAAATAGCTGCCTATTAGATTATACTGTGTGGGTATTGTGTTGATGGCTTTGGGTAGAAAAGGTCTCTCTTTTGCTATGTTGCCATTGATAATCAGAAACTCTAGGTTACAGCTGTACGTTTTACCTAAGTTTTAAAAGTTCACTACTTTATCCGCTTAGTAAGAGAGGAAAATTATTTTCTCCTTGCCATTCTGAGTTCTTCACTAGGATGATTATAACAAGGTAGATTTACTAGTGGAAAAAAGTTTATTAACACATAGCTCATGGAAACACAGAAAATGTACATGGAAAATCGGTAAAAAAGAAATCTGAGACAGCTTTGAATCAAAACTTATGTAGAATCTTTTGTAGCCGAAGTTATCTACTTTGTGGGTTATTATTGCTTCCATCCCTTTTCTTCCACTCTTTTATTTTATTTTTTTATTTAATTTTTAAATTTTTAAATTAATTATTCTTGTTACATCTCAATGGTTATCCCATCCCTTGTATCCTCCCATTCTTCCCTCCCTCCCATTTTCCCCTTATTCCCCTCCCCCACTCAAACTAAGGCACCAGCCAAGGACAATACAGGCAGTAAACTTTAAACCCCTACCCAGATCTAGCCAATGGACAGAACATTCTCCACAGTTGAGTGGAGAGTGGGGTATGACTTTCACACGAACTCTGGTGCCTCATATTTGACCATGTCCCCTGGAGGGGGAGACCTGGTGGCCCTCAGAGGAAGGATAGCAGGCTACGAAGAAGAGACTTGATACCCTATAAGCATATACAGGGGGAGGAAATTCTTCCACTCTTTTAACACCCAGAGAATAAATATGAGGGGAAAAAAGGATAGAGAGGAAAGGAAAAAGATCCCTGAATAAAGTCCGAGGTTGGAAAGGGGAAATGCTATCTTTAGACTACTTCCCACTGACTAGGGCCTCTGAGGTCTCTAGGGCAAGTTTGATCTTCACCATCAGAGCATCTAATTTTTCTTATTGTTGTTTTTTCTTTGCACACAACTACTTAACAAACTGTAAACAACAGCAACCACCCACCCACACTGTCTCTTGGGGTTTTAACATGTATATACCCTCTGAAAAAATTTCAGAATTCAAAACGTCGGATAATTGTAGAAGCTATCTGCAGCTGGCAAAACAGCTTCTCTGCTAGAGCATTAGGCTAATCATAGCTGCTGCAAAAAATCTGAAGCAGTCCCATATCTCCACACCTGGGATTAAAATGAAAATGGGAGGATCCAAGTGATTGGGATAACAATTGAGTTGTATTCTGAATAAATTAATTAAATAATTAAAAAAGAAAAAAGTGAAAACATATTCTTATAATATCTCTCTCTCCCTCTCCCTC
>CAJRSG010012926.1:0-10785 GCA_907169655.1 Acomys percivali
AGGAACAATGACATCACCTTTTGGCATGGCGGTGTTCACTGGGGCTGGGTGCTAACTTCTTCCTGAGGATGAGGGCTGTCAGCCCTGGCAATCTCCACTTCCTTGGTTATCTGCTCCTGCACACCGAGCCTCTCCCCAAGCGCCCAAGTCCCAAGTCAGGATTTCTTTTAGATGGTGGTGGGACAGGGAGAAAGCAAGCCCTGGGCTTGCACCTGAAAGTTAAGCGAGGTTTCCTGTGTTAAGTGTCCCCTATGGGCTGCTCTAGGGAGTGGGAGGGTAGGTTTTAATAATACAGGATACAGAAAGGTGGGTCTGCCAGACTCCGATCGCCTGAGTCTACTCCTGCAAGCCCATGAGAGCCAGAATCCAGAGTCGATGCGAAAGCAAGGGAATTGTATTGAGCCGACACGCCGAGGTCCATCAAGCTCACAAGAGTCGGAGGACCCCGAAGGTCAGGAGCAAGGGCTTTTCCTACCCTCACAGAAGCAGGACTAGCAGGGCATGATTAGTACAAACGTGATTAGTTAGTTGACCTTTAAAACCATTGGCTAAGTAATGGTGCAGGCGGGAGAAAAAGGCGCGGGAGGAGAGAGGGTGTGGGTGGGACGAAAAGGGCGGTTTTCTGAGCGAGCTAACAATAGTTGGGGACATTCTCCACCAGGAGGGGTGAGCACATTCCTGGGGTGGTGGAAATTTAAACACAAGCTGGCCATCCTTAGATCGGGCTGGACTCTTCAGGTCTAGCTTGAAAAACTCCTGAGAGAGCATTGGGCCTACTCATTCCTGAAGAAGATAGGCTTGCCTACGCACGATTTCTGGCACATCGATAGGAACTATCAAAAGATGCTAAGACTCAGGACTCTGATGTTAGTGTCATTCCTGTGACTTACTTGCTGCTTGGCAAGTCGCTTCACTTCCCAAGCCTGGCTTCCCAACGTAGGGCCCGAGGACATAGGAAAACCAGGGTTCTCATTTCAAGCACCATTCTGAGGACTCAATCCAGTAGTATGTGTGACATACTTAAAAATACTTAGTGTAGCCCGTGTGGTGGTGCATGCCTTTAATACTAACCCTCGGGAGGCAGAGGTAGGTGGATCTCTAAGTTCCAGGCTGGCCTGGTCTACACAGAAAGTTCTGTTGGGGGCCGTGCAGGAGGAACAACAAAAGAACTCTAGAACTTTTTTTTTTCTTTTTGGTTTTTTGAGACAGGGTTTCTCTGTGTAGCTTGGCTATCCTGGACTCACTTTGTAGACCAGGCTGGCCTCAAACTCACAGCAATCCATCTGCCTCTGCCTCCCAAGGGTCCACTGGTTAGCATAGCCATGATGGGCGTGTCTTGGGGAGGCTTAGCCCTGAGAACTAAGTATGCAGAGGGCTTCATGCCATTAGGCAGCATGGCTCTGCTTGTTACCCTAGGTCCTCATAAGCCTCCTAATATATGAACTGTGTGAGCACTATAAAGGGCTGCCAGCCCCTCACTGGGCAGTAGCTTTAGCACTCACGAAAACAAGGCTTGATCTCACCACCAGCCTTGACAAAAACCTGCAGATGGAGACCGCTAGCAACGACCACCACCCTTAGAAGGAATTTGGAAAGACAGATTGTTTAGCAAAGTAAGGTAAAGACAGTTTTGCTAGCGGCTCTGACATAGAGAACCTTAGGGAACAAGTTGAAGAAGAAGTGCACTCTTAATAGTAAAGCTAGGGACTCTTTGAGGTTGGCGAGCAAAGGCAATGCCCCAATTAGCACTACCTGCTGTGACTCTCTCGCTGAAGCTGGCTTCAAGGTGACTGATTTCTTATACTTATTTTTGCCCTCAGCTTCCTGATATAATGGAAATTATTGAGTAGATAAGCACCTTTAGGATTTAAAGTAGAAATAGCTGATTGGTTTCTATAGAGAAGTTTAGATTTGTGATTCTTGGACGATTTTTCTTATAAGATTACTTAAGATAATTATTTCTTTGTAATCACAAATTGCAGCCTGCCAGTAAAGAAAAGCTGGGTTAAGAAATTCCCTTGCTTGCTTATACTCTGTTAACATACGTAACAAGTTACTTAAGTTACAAATGTATCTGTGCTCTTTCAAATAACTTGTTTTTCATGTTTGTTTCTCGCTCACAATATGTAAAACATTTGATGCTGTGAAGGTACCGAGGAACATGTCTTTCTCACATATACTCATTGTAATCATTCACTTAAAGAAAAATAGAATGCAACCATATTGTGAGTTTTGTACTGCTTGAAAGATCTTCCTGGGATATATAAGCTGTGGGAGAAATAATAAAGCAATTGGAACTCGCTCTTTGGAGTTTGTTTCATCCACCAAGATGTGTGTATGTGTATATACGTATGTGTGTAAGGTTGTTGGAATCCATTTCCAACCATCCAATATGTGAGTGTGTGCACCGTGCGTGTGTGTGTGTGTGTGTGTGTGTGTGTGTGTAAAGTAAGAGAAGCTTGGAAGAAGCAGCTTGTTGGAACTTACCTGCTGGAGTCTGACTTACACCATCATCAAGTGCAAGTGTGTGGACTTCTTCTTTTTTTTTTTGGTTTTTTCGAGACAGGGTTTCTCTGTGTAACCTTGGCTGTCCTGGACTCGCTTTGTAGACCAGGCTGGCCTCGAACTCACAGCGATCCAACTGCTTCTGCCTCCCGAGTGCTGGGATTACAGGTATGCGCCACCACTGCACGGCTGTGTGTGGACTTTTCTCTCCTTATTTCCTTTCTTTTTTTTTGGACGCTTGCCACCACCCATGGAAGGCCCTGCGGGGAGCCATCACTTCTAGGCCCCACTTACATGGTAGCTGTAAGCCCCCGCCAGGAAGCTATCAGCATTTGCCCACCGCTGCCAACAACTTAATTAAGCGCCAGCTTTGATGTTAACTACTTGCCACTGCCTGTCTTATTTTCTTTGGAAGTCTCACCTGAGGCCTGTCCCACCCACATCTCTCCACGAGATGCTGGGTCCAGCTGGCTGCCTCAATGGGGCTTCCCGAGCCACTTCTGATGAGTGAGACTGTAAGCACCCAATTTGACGATGGTATCAGTGTGTTGCTTGCGTTTGTTCTTTTTGGAACCCCTGGGAACCCAAGAGGTCACTCTGCTCCACCCGGGGGTCTTTCCGGTGGGGATTCGAGCCGCGCTGAGGCGGCATGACCGGCCTGCGGCGTCTGTTTATGTGGTACTTTGCTATTAGGCTATAGTATGTGCACTGCTCCTCCATGATAAAAGATCCAGCGTACAATAACAGCAGCAGCAGCAAGCCACTGTACCCTTTGTGAGCAGCTGGAAAGCGCACAACGTCCACCAGAGGCTGCCGCTGTCAAGTCTGCGGCATTGAAACGAAACCGGGAGCTCAGCCATGGTGAGAACCCTCCACCTGGCTGGAACTCACCATCACGCAGCAGCGGTGTCTGCTGGGTGGCTGGAAGCGCCAGCTTCGACGTTACCTACTTGCCGCTGCCCGTCTTCTTTTCCTTGGAAGCCTCACCTGAGAGGCCATGTCATCCCACCCACATCTCTGGACGAGGTGGGTCCAGCTGGCTGCCTCCACGGGACTTTCTGATGAGTGAGACTGTAAGCACCCAATCTGACGATGGTATCAGTGTGTTGCTTGTATCTGTTTTTTTTTTTGTTTTGTTTTGTTTCGTTTTGTTTGTTTTTGGAAGGCTTGGAACCCAACTCCACACTCTGCTCCACCCGGGACTTTCCGGTGGGGATTCGAGGTGCACTGATAGTGGCATCACCGACCTGCCACTTCTGTTTATCTGTTCTTTGCTATTTCTGATATGTACATGTATGTAGATATTTATATATACACACATTCATCCAAAACTGAAAGACAGGATAAGGACCTAGGCCCACAGTTTTTAAATGGCGCCTTTTTTTTTTTTTTTTTTTTTTTTTTGCCTCCAACAATAATGAGTTTCCATTTCTTGGTGGTGTTTGGCCCCAGGAGTTAAGTTTCCATTTCTCCATGTACTGTGGACTTCTCTACACCTGTAACACCACGAGGAGGAGAGGGTGCTGGGTGGGGTGCCCACTCTACACCTCAGCCGGTCAACAACTCAGTTATTTCCATGCCAGCGGATGCCAAGAGAGGCCCGCCAGAGAAGGCGGCACAAAAACATCAACGGAAGAGAAGGAGGCGGTGGGACTCGTTGGTGGGACACACTAAACCCAAATGAAAGCCCAACCTCCCTCCCTTGATAAAGTCGCAGGTCTCCCTTTCCTCGCATATCTGTAGTGCTTGCCAGCTTCGCTTTTTACTTTGTGCCGACTGTTTTCCTGTCTTAATTCTTCAACTGGTGTAGGGGAAGGAAGGGAAGCCGCCCGTATCACGGCGACCGTAGGCCACTCTCCGTACCACACACAACACACAGGCAGCTCAGTGTGCGCGCACTTGCGTAACTGGACAGTAACGATTTGTGCCTGCTAACTATATATGCTCCAATTCAAAAGAAAAAAGAGAAAAAAAAGGTTTACTTAACAAAGGCTGTGGCTGTTACGCAGCATGGTGGTGTACGTCCCTGCTACCAGGAACACAGGTCTAAGGTTCCAACCCTGCTTTGCCATTTCTGCCGTTGCTCAAGTGACTTCCGGGCTTGACACCTGTTCCCTTCTCTGTAAAAGAGAACAAGATACACACTAAGAATTTTAGCTGGGCTTGTTTAGATACCCCCCCCCCCCCCCCCCCCCCCCCCCCCGCACTACAGCACCAGCAACAAGAAAAGAAACAACAATAATTTGACAGGTAACTCCAGTGCCACAGGCTCTTTCGTCCTCCGCGTGTATTTGAATCCATGTGCGCAAACACACTCGGATATACAAATACGCACGTAATTAAATATAAAATCCTTTCAAGAAGGATGTGTTTCTATTATTTTAAACCACGTGTACAGGTGTGTGTGTGTGTGTGTGTGTGTGTGTGTCTGCAAGTGGCGATGTGTGCTTGGGCGCAGGTGCCTGCGGAAGCCAGATGCTAGTGAGGGTCCCCACGTGGGCGCTGGGAACCGAACTCGGGCCTTCCAGAAGAGCGGCAGGTGCTCGTAAACGCTGAGCCATCTCTGCGGCCACCAAATGCAAAGTTAAGAATAAGCCTAGGGGAACGGAGAAAAAAAAAAAAGAAAAGGTTCCAAAGGGGCCTGACACAGACCTGCAAGCCGCGGCTGCCTCTGTGTCTCTAGCTTCGGTGCGATCTGATTGGCTAGCTCACCGTCCCCCCCCACCCCCCGTTCGGTGGCCTCAGCTCCTCTACGCAGGCGGCGGCCAAATCTCCCCGAGACTCTCCGGAGAGTTTCTTCAAGAGCGACGCAGCCGCGCCACCTACTGTGGAGAAAGAAACCTTCTCACCAGAGCAGAGCTGCCGCCGAGCAAGATGGAGCAGGAGCGCGAGTTACTGCGCACGCGCGAACCACCCCGCAGGCACGCATCCTGGGGGCGGGGCCCTGGGGTAGGGGGCGGGGACCAAGTCTTTCCCGCCCTTCCTGCTCTCCGGGCCCCGTCCAGTCGGCCCTCGGAGATAACTTAAAACTACGTTTCCCAAGATGCTCTGTGAGGAGGACTTCCGTTGGCGTCAGCGGAAGCCGTGACTAGCCCGGCTGCATTGAGGCCGGCTTGGTCACTATGGAGGAGATAGGCATTTTGGTGGAGAAAATTCAGGTGCGGTGGGGATCTGGGTTTTCTCGGCGCGTGCTAGACCTGGGGTCGGGGTGCTGGGTGGTTTCCGGGATTCCCAGATCGGGGACACTGGGTGGTTTTCAGAGGCCCCCGGTGGAGAGCTTGGTGTGGTTCCCGTGGCCTGGCTGGGTAGCCGTGTTTGTCAGAGCTCAAAAGGCAGAGCGGGAGCAAAGTAGCGTTCGACTTAAAGACTCTTTTTAAGACTGGGCGATTTCGAGGCCTGGATAGCTGTGCTTCATAGCTTTTGTTTCGGTTTTGGGGGTTGGACCAAGTGGAGAGTGATGTGTGGGACCCCGTGGCCTAGGTATGTCCGTGGCCAAGTGGCTGAGCGGACTGACTGTGGTTGGGATTTGGACGGGGAGGCGTCGTGTTAAAGTATTATTTGTGGTTTATCCGAGTGACCTTTAGGCCTTATAATGTGAGTTGGGAGTCTGACATGAAAGCTTTTGGGGGGGGGGGGGGGGGGTGGGGGAACTGGGTAATGATACTTGGAGTGTGTGCTCTGACTTTAAAACCCATGTGGCTTTAAGAACCTCTTGAGGGGAGTGGAATGCTGGGATCTGGTGTGCAATTGCTGTATAATATTTGCATCCCTGTTAGGGGCGTTATATAAGCAGACAGGGAGGAGATGGTGATATACAAAGTTTTGTTTAAGGGGCCTGATATAGAAACCTGCATAGGGGATTGTGCAATTCCCGTGTTTATTTCGAGGAATTGAATTGTGTCAGGTGCTGGAGGCAGAGTGGCTTCGTGGTGAAATGGAGTCACTAGTTGATTTCGTGAGATGATTCTCCCACTTCCAGCACCCAGTTTTCTTCTTCTGTCTTACAGGATGAGATCCCAGCACTGTCTGTGTCTCGGCCCCAGACCGGCCTGTCCTTCCTGGGGCCTGAACCTGAGGACTTGGAGGACCTGTACAGCCGCTACAAGGTTGTGTTCCACCCTAACCTGGGTCCTGCGTAGGGGGTTCCTGTCACCTGCTGCCGCATTGTTCCCCCCCCCACCTTCCGCTGTGGGCCAGCAGGGCTGCCCGCAGCCAACCCTTTGCTCTCTCCCTCTCTCTCTCTGGGACAGAAGCTGCAGCAGGAGCTGGAGTTCCTGGAGGTGCAAGAGGATTACATTAAGGATGAGCAGAAGAATCTGAAAAAGGAATTCCTCCACGCCCAGGAGGAAGTGAAGCGCATCCAGAGCATCCCGTTGGTCATTGGTCAGTTTTTGGAGGCTGTGGATCAGAACACAGCCATTGTGGGCTCGACCACAGGTGAGTGGTACGGAAGGTTGGGGACGTGGGGACGTCTGTGTCCAACACCCGGTTCTTCTGTAGGCCGGGAACTGGGAGCTGCCATGTTCTGAGAATGGCAAGGCCTGGGGGGTTGGGGGGGGGGAGGGTGATGTAATGACCGGAGTATTGACAAACTCAAAAGTAGATGTATATTTTATTTCCTGAATGTCTCTCTCTGCCTCTAGTTCTTGGGTGTGCGTATATGTAAGAGTTTGACCAGCCAGGTATGATGGCGCACACCTTTAATCTCAGTCCCGAGAAGGCAGGGGCAGGAGGGTCTCAGTGATCTCTGTGCGCTTGAGACCAGCCTGGTCTAGATAAGACTGTCCCAGGACTACATATGTTAAAACAAACAAACGAAAGTGCAGCCCACCCACCCCCACCCCCGAGTTCATTTCACAACCGCTGCTGGATTTGGAGCTGCCGAGTGAAAAAGCTCTAGGAACGCTTTGAAGGCTTCGTGCCCTGTTGAGGGCTGCCACACAGTAACTGCTGTTAATTAGCATAGATCCATGCCCTGCCGACACTGGCTGTTGTTTCTGGTTTCTTACCTTATGACAGTGGGGGCTCCCTGAGATAGCAGTGTGACTGGAGGAGGCAGCGACCGGAAGTTGAGGTTGTTGCGGGAGATGTCTAGGAGGCTGCTGTGCCGTCGGGTCTTGCCCTGCATACTCAGCGTAACCGTAGGGAGTAGACTGAGAAGAGGGATGGGGGCCGGTAACCAGGAATCCACGCAGACTTAGAAGATAGGGCCAAATGGGGGCAGGGTCTGGTTGCAGGGGTGGGGGAGGGGGAAGGAGGACAGGGGAGAGCAGGGGAGGGATTAGTGGAATAGATTTGGGAGGCTGGGTGGAAAGTCTCATTGAATGAGGGCCCCCCCCCCCCCGAAAGGGTGTAGAGAGGGGTCCAGCATGAGGCTTAGTCCTCTGGCTGGGAACTCAAGGACAGCGGGTACCCATGAGACAGATCCAGTAGGAATAGCACAGTTTAGAGAGAAATACAAGAATCTGTTGGGACACACTGGAGGACACCCCAGGGCATCCAGGAGAGCTGGACCTCAGGAGAGAATCAGGGCTGGGGACAAAGGAGGCCGTCATTGGTATAAGCATGAGGGTGGGTCAGAGGCGGCAAGGCTGGAGGCTAAGCAGGGATGAACACCTTAGAGAGTGGCGGCTGTGGTGTAGAGGGAAGTAGGGAAGGAGTGATGTCAAGCCTCTGGCCCTTCTCACATTCCCTTGTTCCTTCCCGTCCCTTTTCCGAAGGCTCTAACTATTACGTCCGCATCCTAAGTACCATTGATCGGGAACTGCTCAAACCCAATGCCTCAGTGGCCCTGCACAAACACAGCAACGCCCTGGTAGACGTCCTGCCTCCCGAGGCTGACAGCAGCATCATGATGCTTACCTCAGGTGAGGTGGCGGGGGCACGCCCGGGGCCCTGGGCGTCTCAAGGGGACCCCGTGGGCGTCTCAAGGGGACCCCGTGGGCCAAGCCGCAAGCCCCAGCTCTACTCTCCCACCAGACCAGAAGCCAGACGTGATGTACGCGGACATCGGAGGCATGGACATCCAGAAGCAGGAAGTGCGGGAGGCCGTGGAACTCCCACTTACGCACTTCGAGCTCTACAAGCAGGTGAGGGGGAGGAGGTGGCGGGGCAGGGAGAGGCCTCGCTGGGCTTAGGGTCGGTGATGGGAGGCCTTGGTTCATCCTTTGCCCACTTCTTTCAGATTGGCATCGACCCTCCCCGAGGTGTCCTCATGTACGGCCCACCCGGCTGTGGGAAGACAATGTTAGCGAAGGCTGTGGCCCATCACACGACAGGTGGGCCTCTCATTGCTCTCCTCCCTTCTCCTCCTGCGCCCCCAAGTTCTGTAGGAAATGGCATAACTTGGTATCTGTAAATACAGGCTCTGGGGACGTAGCCCAGGTAGCGGGCCTCTTACTGGGTGTACAGTCGCAGGCAGGTGACTTGACCTCACTGTGCCTCAGTTTTCTCAAAATTAAAAACTAACGAGCCAGGTGTGGTGTCGCGTACCTTGAATCCCAGCTCCCAGGAGGTCTCAAAGCAGCTGTGTTGCTGTGAGTTCAAGGCCAGCCTGGTCTACATGGGGAGTTCCCGACTGGCTGATGCTGAATAATGACGCCCCATCTTACTAAGGCAAAATAGAATTTAGTAAGTCCATCTGACGTGCTGGCCAATATCCTTAGTTCTAATTCAAGAGACTGAGGCGTAAGATAAGAGTTTGAGGCCGTCCTGGGCCACCTTGTGAGACCCTTTTCAAACAAACAAGCAAGCAAACAACCCAAACAACCAAGCAAATAGACAAATCCCATTGGAATTCCATTGGGTGCTTAAGAGGAGTTAGTGAAATAATGCACTGTAATTATTTTTTTTAAGATGTATTTATTTATTGTGTATACAGTGCTCTGTCTGCATGTACACCTGCAGGCCAGAAGAGGGCGCCAGATCACATTATAGATGGTTGTGAGCCACCATGTGGTTGCTGGGAATTGAACTCAGGACCTCTGGAAGAGCAGTCAGTGCTCTTAACCTCTGAGCCATCTCTCCAGCCCTTCACTGTAATTCTTATGTGGGTTCAGACTCAGTGGTTATCAACTTGATTGCTGGGTTGAAGCCACTGGGGCAAGTGCTTAGAGATAAGGCCAGGGAGGGGACAGGCCACAGAGGGCTCTCGGGAAGTGAGGTGGACTGCGACAGTGTCCTGGACCTGCTGTCCATCCCACATGAGCCTCTCAGGAAGTGGTTCCCAGGGGAAGCAAGGTGTGAGGAGGAGCCTGCCAGGCACGGAGACTGCGAGAAGGAATTTAGGTCAGGAAAGGAAGGCCCAGAGGTGAGAGGGACGCAGTTAGAGACTAGTGGGTAGACTGTAGATGCCACTAGAGCAGATTCACACTGGGTTTTTCCTGGTGAGTGGCTGCTGCTAGAGCTATGTTTGGCAGCACGTAGGTGGTGAGGCTGAAGAGACTGTGAGGTGCCTGATTATAAAGACTTAGATAACTTTAGTCTAAAAGAATCTGACGGCCAATCAAAAGACAAGAAACTGCGGGGCCCTGATCCAGTAGCCTCATGCTGCATGCTGTGGCGTGGATGGTGAAGGGTGGCAGCGCTGAGATTTCCTAGGTGTGGTTGGTGAAAGATGATTAAGAGCAGTCCCGAGTCCCTGATGTGAGCACCCTGAGGTGATTGCTGTCTTCCACAGGACGGAGGGGTGAACTGGAGTGGGGGAGCAGTGGGTTCACTGAGGGGCAGAGATTTCATGACCAGGGAACATTCAGCCAGAAACGTAAAGCATGGATGTACCGTCCCGCTTTCATTGCGCTGTGCGTGGAGCTGTGGAGGTCATCAGTGTCTGTCCTCTGAGGTCGTGTTTATAGGTGTGAGCCAGGGCTTTAAACAGTGACGTAAAAATGGTAACAGCGGTGATCAGTAAAAACCACGGGGCTAGCAGGACACGTGGAATCTTCTCCGGAAGCTGTGTATACCTTTCAGAAAATGGCACTGGTCCACACTGACTGACTGTTGAGTGTCTGCCATGTGCCTGGGAGCTCTAGTTCTGAGAGGCTGTGGCAAGCAAGGGTCCATTCCTGGGGCAAGTGGGGGGGGGGGGGGGCGGGGAGGGGCAGGTGCTGGTGGCTCTAAGATGGGCAAGAGTTTGCTGTGTTACAATTGCCTCTGGGAAGAGCGAGTAGCCTGGAGACATTGGTGGTACAAGCACAAAGAGAGATGATAGGCGGGAGTCAGATGAGGGTCAGGATGAAGGAGAAGGTGAGGGAAGGTGCTGTCCTGTCAGATGAGGGTCAG
>CAJRSG010012926.1:10885-26834 GCA_907169655.1 Acomys percivali
AGATGAGGGTCAGGGTGAAGGAGAAGGTGAGGGAAGGTGCTGTCCTGGCAAGGAGGCCAAGGGAGCAGAGCAGTCACCTGAGGGCTCGATGTTCTCTGTGATGGCGGAGGTGGCTGTGGTGACATCTTTTGACAGCAAAAAGGCAGATAGAGGAGGGGCGACAGACAGTGGAAGATTTAAACGGCAGCTATGGAAATGCAAGATTGTTCTGAGGGAGACCTAAGGGAAGTTCCCAGGCTGTTAAAGAGAGTTTGTGGTGGCCCTGTCTGTCCTGTCCTCTGGCCTTTCACCATAATGGCTAGTCCTTTGGGTGGGCATTTATTTGTGTGGTGATGGTATTGAATACCACTTAGAGGGGTGGCTTTGGGCACTGAAGCGGGTATCGCCTGTAAATCCTGACTATTGCAGCCCTGTAGAAAACAATATGGCTCCCATAGGAAAGCAGGCTTATAGCTGTTCAAGGTCACCAGCTGTAGTGCTAGGATTTGATGCCAAGACCTCTGACCTCAAACCGCAGCTTCTTGATGCTCCATTGGTTCCTTGAGCTCAGTGTTATATTTGGAATTCAAGAATTCTGCCACCGTAAAAATTTTTTTTTTTTTTAATTCAAGTATTCCCTGAAGATAACTTTAGAGAAAGTGATTCTGGAAAGTTCTCTGTAGCCCTCATCCATGCTACTTCATGTCCCTACAGTCGCAGCAGTTACAAAAGGCAGGAAGTTGGCATTGCTAAGGTACTCTGAACGGAGAGTAGACAGCTTTCCATTCTGCAGTGGCCTGCTGCTGTCCGTGTCTACCCAGGCTTCAATCCAGACAGGCGACCTTGGCTGGGAACAGACAGATTGAGGGGCTCTTCTGCTCTGAGTGAATCGGGAAGAGGGTGCAGGGGTGTAGAAATGGGAAAGTCCCTGAGTGAGTTGTCCCCTTGGAGAAGGAACGTCCTGCTAATCCCAGCACTCGGGAGGCAGAGGCAGGCGGATCGCTGTGAGTTCGAGGCCAGCCTGGTCTACAGAGTGAGTCCAGGACAGCCAGGGCTACACAGAGAGACCCTGTCTCAGAAAACAAACAAAGACTTCACCTACTTGTTGCAGAGGCGACTAAGTGCTGCGAGTGTTGCAGGGTAGGTGGGAGGGGTGGCAGAGGCAGAACCGCCAAGAGATTGACACGAGGGTGGGGAGGGCGGATGCCGGCCAGGACAGAGCTGAGTCGTGTAAGCCACTCCAGAGATGGGGTTTCTCTTGGGCACAAAGGAAAGTGGTGAGGGTATGTCTAGGACACGAGGTTAGAATGTGTGGTGAGCCCCAAGGTGATGCAGGAAAGTGGGTACCTCTTGATATATTCAGCCAGATGAGAGGTGTAGGCGTGAAGGGAAGGGTCGGGCCACGGCCTGCAGCCTTGCTCAGTTCCTACTTGGTCCATGTGTATGAGTTACGTCTCCTTGCTGCCGAGGCAGGAAAGAGTCCCAGGCGTGTGTGCCACATAGCATGCAGTTGTACACTCACCAGGAAACAAGGGCAGGTGGAGGGCTCGGAGCAAACCTGCCTCGGCCTTGCTGCCAGCTGTCGCTTGTATGAGAAGACCCTCCCGGGATGTGAAAAAGTGGTTCAGAGACAGGCAGAGATGTGTGATCTCAGCACTGCCGAGCTTGCAACAGGACAATTAAAAGGTCAAGGCCAGCCTGGCTGCAGTCACTCCTAGGCAAGGCTGGGCTGGATGTCAAGATCCCTTCTCCAAACACACGAGGATGGTTCACAGAGCAGACGTGAACTTGGTGCTGTTGGCCAGGCCCCTAATGTCTTAGTCTACAGGCATTTCTGTGGTGTTAAATGGTTTTGCATGCGTTCTGGAGATTGGGGGCTTTTAGTTTTTGTTTTGGATTTAATATTCTGATACTTTTTTTAAAGCCCCCCAAATGACATATATATGCAGGGTTTGTGATTGGGGCTTCTCTGTCGCCGCCCAAATGACATGTATATGCAGGGTTTGTGATTGGGGCTTCTCTGTCGTTGTGAGGCATGAACAGTGGCTGGATGTGGGGACCCAGCCCTGTGCCTTTGCTGTCACCATGCGTAGTTATCCAAGAAAAGGACATCTCTGCAATGCCCAGGGCCAGTTAAAGTGCAGGGGACCCCAGAGGAGGGCGGTCCCCATTCTAACCCCTGTCATTCTGACTTCAGCTGCATTTATCCGTGTGGTGGGCTCAGAGTTTGTTCAGAAGTACCTGGGTGAGGGCCCCCGAATGGTCCGGGATGTGTTCCGCCTGGCCAAGGAGAACGCACCTGCCATCATCTTCATAGATGAGATCGATGCCATCGCCACCAAGAGATTTGATGCCCAGACAGGAGGTGAGTAGCGCCCCGGTGGCCTGGGTCTTGTGCGGGCTCGACAAAGGCTGCCTTCCAGACTGGCTGTGTCTCTCTCAGCTGACAGGGAGGTTCAGAGGATCCTGCTGGAGCTGCTCAATCAAATGGACGGATTTGACCAGAACGTCAACGTGAAGGTTTAGGACTCAGGATTGGCAAGGGCTGGGAGTGGACAGGGACTGGGGGAAATGGGACTGGGGGACACAGGGCTTAGCTCCTGAGGGCCAGGTGTCACGACAGGAAAAGAGGGTGTGGGGACGGCAGAAGCCTGAGCAAGTCCCTGCCCATGCCAGGTAATCATGGCCACAAACAGAGCAGACACCTTGGATCCAGCTCTGCTACGGCCAGGACGCCTGGACCGCAAAATCGAGTTCCCGCTCCCCGACCGTCGCCAGAAGAGGTTGATTTTCTCCACCATCACCAGCAAGATGAACCTCTCTGAGGAGGTCGACCTGGAAGACTGTATCCTTCTTCAGAAGTGAGAGACGGGACCCAGCAGGGAGTGGAGTTGGGGTCTTCGTCACCACCACGATTTAAGTAGAGGGGAAGGTCAGGGAAGAGGGGTGTTGCCCAGGACAATATGCACTTCTAAGAATTGACCCCGCCACGTGAGGAAAGCGTTCTTTAACCCAGCTGCTGCAGATGTGGCCCGGCCAGATAAGATTTCAGGAGCCGACATCAACTCCATCTGCCAGGAGGTGAGCTATGTCTCTCTGATCTGAGCAGGGGGTTTGACGATGTCTTCCCTTCTGCAGTGGTGTCCCCTTGTTGCCTCCCTGGGTTCTGGGCCTGTGTCCCCCTTTCCAACTCTCAGGGGGTGTGGGGAGGGGAGGGGTGCTCAGGCCTGGGGTGGGGAAGGGAGGGGTGCTCAGGGACCTGGAATGGGGCGGGGAGGGGTGCTCGGGGGCCTGGAGCAGGGAGGGGAGGGGTGCAGCGAGTGCAGTTTTCATGTTTTCACCCCCTCCCTTCCCTTCCTAGAGTGGAATGCTGGCTGTCCGTGAGAACCGCTACATCGTCTTGGCCAAGGACTTCGAGAAAGCATACAAGACCGTGATCAAGAAAGACGAGCAGGAACACGAGTTTTACAAGTGACCCCCCCAAACTCCTCCATGAGCCCCCTCCCCCCAGGCGCCTGTCCCAAAAGCTAGTTTTCTCTTTACCTAGGATCGGTTTAGTCAATAAATGGACGTGATTGAATCTGTTTAATTTCCTCTTAGGTGTTAGCTCCTTTAGGGACTATGGACCTTGAGTAGGATCCATTGGGCCCTCCTGTGTCCTGACAGATGAGCAGGCAGGGTTCCTGGCCTAGGTTGCAGCTTGAGAGCAAAGGATGTGAACAAAATGACTTGGGAGGTTTTGGGAAATGGGATAGAAAATGAACCTCTTACTGAAGCCTTGACCATGAGATCATTTGCATTTTCAGTAGTTTTCTGCCTTCCTTGCATACACAGGGACCAGAGACAGAGGCAGTCAGTCCCTCAGTCTCTTCTCCCTCTGTGCAGCCGTCAGGCCAAATCCCAGTTTCCCTTAGTAGTATTTAGAAACCTCTCCTTGTCTGTAGCTACGCATACTGCTCCCACCGACCCATGTCAGGAAGAAGTCCGCTTGCTGTGCTCAGTAGGGCCTGCCGATGTTCTGCGTGGCGATGGAGAAGCTGCTGTGCCTTATCCCCTGGTTCTCAACCTTCCTAACACTGAGACCTTTACACAATCATTCCTCATGTTGGGATGACCCCCAACCTTAAGGGTATTTTTGTTGCTACTTCGTAACTCCAGTTTTTGCTACTGTTATGAAGAGTAACGTAAAATACCTGTTTCCCAGTGCCCTGTGAAAGGTCATTCAACCCCCAAAGAGGTCATGACCCACAAGTTGAAAAACATTGCTTTAGGCTTACTTTCTCTCCCCTCCAGACTAGGGCAGAGCAGTCAGGGAGTGCCGTTTGGTTGTAGTGCCGTCGCCATCACCTACCCGTGGTAGATATTTGAGTGTTGTTTCCAAAACTGAGAGTATTTAAAAAACCAATGGGATCCTCCAATAAACATAAGAGACATGTCTGGAGAGATGGCTGGGTGGGTAAGAGCAATTGTCGCTCATCCAGTACCCAGGGGATCTGATGACCCTGGCCCCTCTGGTCACTGGGCGTGTACTGAGTATAGTATACAGGCGTACGTGTAGACAAAACATTAAAAAAATTTTTTTTTGCACCATTAGTGTCAGATATATTGGGTCCTCCCCATTACTCCTGGTTATGTTGTTGCCCTGTGTCATGGCTATCCCACAGCTGTGGAGCAGCAGGCCTGGGCCTTTCACACGTCCCAGCTATGCACAAAAGATAATAGGTTTTGGAGTGTGCCAACTCAGTCCTGGCTTAGGGCCTGGGTGGCAGCTGAGCTGATCTCCCTTATCCATACCAGCAGAACAAGCTCTCAAGCACCGCTCTGGCAAGGCCATTGGCAGGGGGCAGAGTCAGCTCTCATGCCCCCCGGGGCTGGCTCACCTGCTGCACCCAGACCTCCAGGGCGCTGCCCAGTCAGTTCACGAGGCCTACTCTCACAACTGCTGCAGCCTGCAAGGGATTGGGCCAGCTCTCCTCTCGCACCCTTGGGGCTGGCTCACCTCTTGCTTTGCCATCAGGGCCAGCTCCACCGTGTTGCCCAGGTGAGGTTCAGGGCCCGCTCTCCTGAGTGCTGCAGTGAGTGAGGGGACAGGGCTAAGCTCCTGCATTCATGCCTTCAGGCCCAGCTCTTCAACTACCACAGGTGACAAGGGGAGAGCTTCACCCCCACAACCATGTCACTTCAAAGCAGACAAGCGGTGGGGCCAGCTCTCCCACGCTCTAGCCCTTGGGCCAGCTCACCTGTGCTCCCTCCAGCAGGGGCATCTCTACTGTGCTGCTCAGGTGAGGTGTAGGGCCCCACTCTCCTGAGTGCTGCAGCTGGTGAGGGACAGGGCTAGCTCTCCTTCACTCATGACACCCTGGGCAGCTTTTCCAACTGCTGGAGGTGAGGGGCGGGGCCATTACCCCTGGCTGCCACTGGTGAGAGGTGGGGCCAGCTATGCAGAGCGCTGCAGACAGTCCTGCACAGCCCCCTGCACATTTGTCTGGCTCCCAGCAGATGCCCCAACCAGGGATGCCCCCTGTGTTCTCTAGTGGTGAGATGAGCCATGGACATCAACACCGATCCCCGCCGTATAGTCATGACCCAGACATGGCCCTCAGTGGCAGCTCTGGCTGGGACTTCACCATGGCCCCAGGTGGCAGTGCTGGCCACTCACAAGAGGCTACTTCTCCTCTACCCTGGAGTCTCCAGTTCTGTCTCTCTTCATAATGCTCAAGCCACTCCATTTCGTTTTCTCTCTCATTGGCCTACTACATACTCACGCTCCAGCTGCAGACTGGCCATGTGGCTGGTGTGCCCCTGTGTGGGGGACAACCTCCAGCAAGTGGGTGTCGACAGCCCGCCTGTGTCGGTGGAGGCAGGTCTACAGACGCCTTTCCCTGCCAGCACCGAGTGACGTGGCAGAATGCGTGGGTCTCTTTTTGTCTTCCTCTTCTTCCCAGACTGAGCTCCCTGGATTGGATTGGATTGGATTATTTATGTGTCCTAGGCATAAAACAGCTTTGGCCACCAAGCCAGGTATCAAGCTAGTATGAACAAAGGACTGCTATCTGCTCTGCCCCTGACTGATAGAAGAGCACCGCCTATATATATATTATTAGGAAAAATAGAGAATGTCAGGTCCTTGAAGGGAAGGGAGTGATTTTCCCATAGCCGGCAGAATGGACACTCCTTGGGCTTCTGTACCCACAATCACACACACATAATACTTTTCAAAAGATCATGTATTAAAGAGGAATGCTCAAAACCCATCAGGCATTGCTTAGATTAGACACACTGATTTCTCTATCGTTTGCACACAGCTCAGATTCCCAGTGATGGACAGAAATACAATCGCATGACTGGGAAAAACTCAACATTTTGTCCAACACAAACTCTTACCCTGTAAAAAGGAAGTTTGGATCTAATATCCAGAAGATGGTTGTTAGGTTTTCTGTTACTATGATGAAACACCTGAGCCTGTACTTTGTTGTTTTGTGAAAGGATCTTGCTTTATAGCTGAAGCTGACCTTGAACTTGTAATGCTCTCCTATCAGCCTTCCAGACAATTGGAATTAAAGGCACATGCCACCGTTCTGAGGGTAATTTATAAAAAAAACCAGTTTGACTCACAGTTCTGGAGGGCGAAGGTGCAAGGGCTACATCTCTCACGATCACTTTCCTGCTGGTGGAATCCCAAGACAGGTCTGAGAACCACAAGGCAAGGAACAGAGAGTGCCCACACACACCCATACCCTCCACCCATACCCTCCACCAATACCCACCACCCATATCCACCACCCATATCCTCCACCCATATCCACCACCCATATCCTCCACCCATATCCACCACCCATATCCTCCACCTATATCCTCTACCCATATCCTCCACCCATATCCACCACCCATATCCTCCACCCATACCCTCCACCCATATCCTCCACCCATATCCTCCGGTCTCATTCTTTCTATACATCCACCGTATTCAAACTTAAAGTCTCACCATGATAACCTTATCTAACCCTAATGACGTCTCCAAGGCACTACCTCTGAAAACCACATTTTTCTACCCTTTCTTTTCTTTCACTGTATTATTATTATTTTTCCTCCAAGACACGGAGGCCTGCTGTTGTCAAGATCTGCTTCAAACTCCCAGGCTCAAGTGACCATTCTGCCTGGGTGTCTTGGGTAGCAGCTAGAACAATGCTTGCACACCACTGTGTCCCGAACTGCACATCCAATACCTCACAGTGAGATTAAATTTCACACGATGAGCTTGTAGAGTCAATAAATAGAACTAGATAGTATGATTAGTTCATCAGTAAATATATCCACTACGTGCATTGCTTGTGATATTGTCTTGCATAAAATGACTTGAATTATCATTACTTATGCAATGTCAATACGTTCCTGTTTTCTGAGGTTGAGAGATGATGACTGAAGACACTCCATTTTTGCTAGGCTTCTGTCTTGATACCCAATTGTCTCTGACTCTAGTTCCCAGTAATCTCGATTCAGTGACCCTAACTCAAAAAACATACAGCTGTGATTATCTACTTGTTGTGGTATGACTCATGGATTGTTGGTTTTTTTTTTTTTTTTTTTTTTTTTTTTTGGTGGGTTTTGTTGTTTTTGCTTCTGTAACTTGCTTACACAGATACCCAAATATGTTTAAGGTGCCTTAACCACTTAACTTGGCAGAACAGACCAGTTTTGCTTGCTTGTATAGATAATGAAGGTCGTCTTATGGGTTTTTTCCCCCTTTAAAACCCCCTTCCTATACCCCTCCATCCTGGCATGCATGAGATTAGGGCTTAAGTCTGTTAGTCCTGCTAGCAGCTAATCAAATAAAGCCTTTAATTATAATTATATTGAGTCTATGATGTTTTCCCAGGGGGTCACAAACTCCATAACAGAGATTTTTTTTTTTTTTTTTTTTTGGTTTTTTTGAGACAGGGTCTCCCTATGTAGCCTTGTCTGTCCTGGACTCGCTTTGTAGACCAGGCTGGCCTCGAACTCACAGCGATCCTCCTGCCTCTGCCTCCCGAGTGCTGGGATTAAAGGCGTGCGCCACCACGCCCGGCCAGAGATTCTTTTAGAGTACTTCTGTAGGAAAGTAGTTCCTGTAGGAATTTAATTCCATTTGGGATGAAAGAATGATGGAATTGACACATGTTCAAGACAAATTCCAGGCGTGTGATACAGTTTATGTAGTCATGATGCTCGGTTGCTCTGAGGAAGTTACATTGTTTCTTCATCTCCAGGCCATTGGATCACTACATTATCTCATCACACACACAGACACACACACACACTCAGATGCATGCACGCACACACTCACACTCACACGCACACACATGCGCGCACACACACTTTATAACAAGTGTTATAAAGCCATACATGCCTTCTCCTTTAGGAATATTAACGTCCTTGCTTTTTCACACACATTTTAGGGTGGACCCCTGCTTTCCTGCCTGCCATGTTTCCTACTTCTTGCGAAGGAACTTTATCACAAATTTACATTTTTATTTGCAAACACAGATTTGTCACCTTCAGGTGGCCGTGGCATTCAGGGACACCGCCATAGACCACCCTCATGAGGAGTGGACCTATCTAGAGCCTGCACAGAACTTGTCTGGCGATGTGACGTTGGACCCTGCAGCAAGCTTGCCTCACTGGGTGAGATACATACCCTGGTAACGGAATATGTTTCCGCCATAGCTTTCTCCACTGTCAATTTTCAGGTAGTTGATCTAGGAATCCTCCTGAATTTTTGCCTAAATTTCTAAAGAAAGTTTGAGCGTTGTTTGGACGGAAATGGCACCTATGTTACCTACTGCCATCTTCCTCCAGCCTTCAGTGACGCTCACGCTCACGCACGCCCTTCCTCATGCTGCTCATCTTTCTAGTGTGTGTATGGATGGTTTGTCTGCGTGTATAACTGTGAATCGCATATACACAGTGCTTACAGGAGCCAGAAGGAAGCACCAAATCTCCTGGCATTGTGGATGGGTGTGAGCTATCATGCAGTGCTGGGAATCAAACCCAAGGCCTCTGGAAGACCAGCCCGTGCTTTCTGCCATTGAGACACCTCTCCAGCCACTTGCTTGGTTTTGTTTTTTGTGTTTTTTTTTTTTTGGTTTTTCGAGACAGGGTTTCTCTGTGTAGCCTTGGCTGTCCTGGACTCACTCTGTAGACCAGGCTGGCCTCGAACTCACAGCGATCCACCTGCCTCTGCCTCCCGAGTGCTGGGATTAAAGGCATGCACCACCACGCCCGACTTTTTTTCTTTTTTTTCTTTTCTTTTCTTTGTTTTTCTTTTTTTTCTTTCTTTCTTTTTTTTTTTGGTTTTCTAAGTCATCTCTAGCTTAGAGCAACTGCCTAGATTGGCTTTGCCTGTTTCCCACAGGTTAGTTTTTTTGTTTGTTTGTTTGTTTTTTTTAATGTCCTTGGAAGTGGAGCATAGCGCTTCAAAAGGGAAAGCCTATAATCTTGGGATTTTGTTTTTAATATCCCTTTCTCCCAGCATTGAGAAGCCCTCTTTCCTTATCTATATCATGGATGTGCATGGTAGTAAGGGTTCAGCAACTGTCAGTCGATGTGGTGGAGAACGGCCCTTCTCCCCATCTGAGAGCCTGGGTCAGATCAATGAGCTCTGAGAGCCTGGGTCAGATCAATGAGCTCTGAGAGCCTGGGTCAGATCAATGAGCTCTGAGAGCCTGGGTCAGATCAATGAGCTCTGAGAGCCTGGGTCAGATCAATTAGCTCTGGGCTGAAGTACTCGGCCCTAGGTCTAAAGGTGACTATTGAAGGCCCCACATACCTGGTTTCATTGTACATGGAGCCGCACCCACCTCAGGAACTGAACCCTACTTATATCTTTAAATCCATTTAAGTTTCATAACTTTTTTTTTCCTTATAGAGCTGAATGGGTGCAAAATGGAATTTTATTTTATTTTATTTTTAACCAACTGTCCTCAATTCTTCTAAAGAAGGTTTAGAGAAAATTGCCTCCTTGGTCAGAGTTGGACAAAAGGGAAAATCTGTTCTATCCTGGCTGTACTATCCATTAGTGTCCCCCCCTGGACACTGACCTGCACCCAGGAAGTCCTGGCAGCGGTTTCTCTCCCCTTTTCACAGAATGGTGGGTTTTTCAATTACACAGGTCACCTGATGAAAGGATGATATAAACCAAGAAAGGAGGGGAGTTTTGTACTGAGCACAGCAACAGTTACACCACACAACACTATTATGCTATCCATTTAGAAGTTGATTTCAATTTTTATTTATATTTAACCAAGATTAAACTATACATATCTATGTACTGGAAGTAATAGTTTCTCCACAAAGATTACTTATTCACAACAAACTCGATATTTGAGTACATTTAGTGCAAACTAGACGCTTTAGTTGGTCTAGATGACCAACCTTAATTTCATCAATAATGTGACAGCTGACACATAGACGCTTCTGAACATGCTGCAACATGACACACAGTCTACAATGTGTTCTTCCCACCATGTTAGTTCTGAACCTAGTTTCCCATGGATAGAAGATACAACGGCTACGGCTGGGGATGCAGCTGGCTGATCGAGCCCATTGCTGCTGTGCACAGCCCTGTGCAACACTGAACATTTAATAAAGGCCAGAGCAAGGCCAAATCTCCATCAACATTTGTGTCTCCTCAGGCTATATACATTTGGGGGGAAAAAAAGAGTTTGGAGGCCACTGACAAGTTTCTAAATGCCATAAAATTCTGGGTCATAGCCGGGCATGGTGGTGCACGCCTTTAATCCCAGCATTCGGGAGGCAAAGGCAGGTGGATCGCTGTGAGTTCGAGGCTAGCCTGGTCTACAAAGCAAGTCCAGGACAGCCAAGGCTACACAGAGACCCTGTCTTGAAAAACAAAACAAAACAAAACAAAAAAATCTGGGTCATTTCCTTAAGAACGTGTATGGTTCTGCGTTAAAGAGAGCATTCTCTTGGCTGATGTAGTCAGGGGTAAAATGTCATGTCTACAGTTTTTGGTTTTTGAATAAAAGGTCTCCATTCTGCCAAAGTTGTACTTAAAAGTCAGCATATAGTTAGGCTTGCTTTCAACTCTTGAGCACCTTGCCCCAGCCTTACAATTACTAGGATTCAGGCACGCACTACTGTACCTAACTCTAAAACAGATTCTTACAGTCCCAAAAATCTATGTAGACAAAAAAAAAAAAAGGATCAATGTTGTAAATTGTTAACAATTTTGAACCTAGGTGAGGATCCAAAGGTGTGTTGTTGAAGATTTCAAGGTTTCAATGTGTATAAAAATTTTCACATATGTATCTTTAAGTGTTTTCAATTTGGCTGTTTCTGTTAATGTGTTACAGAGAGCCCACCAAAGAAGACCACACAGACACAGTGTATAACCAACTGCAAGTCTTTAGTCCAGCCAGCTGGGAGCACATTCAGGTACTTGGGACCCAATATAACCCCAGGAATTTAAAGCCAACCCCACATCCTGCTATCTTGCTCAGCAGCTGCAGGGGGAGCTTTTATTCAAGCAGGCAGTTTAACAGAAGCCAAGATGAGCAGTTAGTGGGGGCAGTGGTTTAAACACACAGGCTGTTTAACAAACACCAGTGTAAATTATCAGAGGCAATTTGACCTCCTAGATCAACTCTATTCTTAGAATACAGTTGGGTAAATTTCCTTAAGATTCTCCATCAAGAAAATAAAATTCTAGTAAACCTGAAATGGCCTCAGAAAGAGTAAGAGATGGAGGATCCTGTGGACTTACTATCCCTGTTACGGGCAAGTATAGTTTATCTTCAGGCGTGGGCAGAGGGCATAAATAAATTGACATTTTTATGGGTTTCACTCATTTAGAAGGTACTTATTCACCAATGACTATGTTTTTTAAAATCCCCACACAAATCCATAAGGAATGGATGCACAATTCAAATCCTTTCATGTTACTTTTCATCCATTAGACATATCCAGAACAAAGTTATTTAAAATTTAATAGTAGGCGAATGTGTGAGGCTTTCCTAAACTGAACTACAATTAGGCTTTCATATCAGTTATACTAACGCTGATAAAAGTGAGAAAATTCAGAAGCTATCTTACAGAACATGGCCACTGGCCAAATACTCTGAAAGATTTTACTATTTATTATAACCCTGTTGCCACAACTTTGGCTGGAACTGTGCTAGCCACTAACAAAATATGCAAAAAGAAAGTAAACATCCAATCTGGTATCACAGGAGTCATGGGATGCTAACGGTGACAAGGAAGGCATCTCAGGTAAACTTAGTTCCAATAAGTGCTCTCCCTAAACTGACTGTCTTGGGTTGAGGAATTAAGTTTATACAACTAACAAGATGATAGTAAATCAGGAACATGATGCCTACCCTGTATCTCTGACATTAAAAGACAATCTCAGCAGAGCATCTTCTCTGGACAACCGACTTCTGACATTCTCATCCCAAAGGGTTTCTTGGCATCAACAGTATATGAATACTCTGGTGTTTACCAAATCCTAGAGCGCATTAAAGCTCCCGCATTCTTTTAAGTCACCGTCTTCCCAATGTGAGTTCTCTGGCTTGTCCACCTTCCTTCCATGCACAGGACTCCTGATGAACATGGAGTTTCTGATGCTGTGTAAGATCACCATTTACAATAAAGGCTTTTCCACAGTCTTTACATTCACAGGGTTTCAGAGCTATGCGGACTCTCTGAGGAGCTTTAAGAGCTGAGCTAATTCTGGAAATGTTCCCACATTCCTTGCATTCATAGTGTTTGACACCAACATGAATTCCTTTATGTGTAAGAAGATCTGAGCTCCAACTGAAGGTCTTTCCACAATCTTCACAGCGATAGGGTTCCATACAGGCATGAATCTGCCACTGTACAGTGACGGCTGAACTAAATCTAAATATTTTCCCTTACTTATATTCATAGAATTTCTCACCGGTAGGAATTCTGTAATAGACAGCTAGCTTAGAATTACCGAAGGCATTTCCACAGCGCTTACATCATAAGACTTATTAATGTTAAATTTAGCATGTCAAACTAAGTTGCATATTAACTAAAGGTCTTCCCACATTGTTAACATTGTTAAGGTTTTTCGTTGGTGTGAATTCTATGATGTACTTAAAGGTCTCTACCACAAGAAAAGTCCTTCCTCACTCTTTACATTCATAAGGATTTTTGCCAGGATGAATTCTAAAATGTCCAAGAAAACGGGTAGTGATATTGAAAGGCTTCTCCATACTCCTTACACTGGAAGGCATCTTCACCAGTGTGGATTCCATGTTGAACTTGAAGGTTTGCTCCATGGACAACGCCCTCTCCACCGTCCACACACTCAAACAGCCTCACATCAGTGTGAGTTCTCTGATGTTTACTGAGTTGGGACTTAAGTCTGAAGGCTGACCCACACTGCTCACATTTAAATGACTTCCCTCCAGTGTGGATGCTCTGGTGCCTAGTGAGGTATGCCAGGACAACGAAGGCCTTTCCACACTCCTTACACTGAAAGGGCTTCTCGGCAGAGTGAAGTTTGTGATGGTGCAACAGGTTTGAGTGATGAATAAAAGCTTTCCCACACTCATTACATTTATATGGTCTCACGCCAGCATGAATAATCTTATGTTGAACAAGGCTGGAATCACGCTTGAAGGACTTCCCACACACCTTACATTCAAACGGTTTTGTACTTGTATGAACAATTTTATGGTTATTAAGTTCACTGGGAAGGTGAAAAGCCTTTCCACAGTCTTTACATTCGAAAGGTCTTTCAGCGCTGTGAGACTTCTGATGGCGAATGAGAAGTTTATTAAGTCTATACAACTTCCCACAGTCTTTACACTCGAAGGGTTTGGTTCCACTGTGAATACTTAGATGTTCAGTTAAATTGGACCTTCGACGAAACAGCTCTCCACATTCCTTGCACTGATAGGGTTTCTCATCAGTATGAATTCTGTGATGTTCACTGAGCTGGTACTTGCGTCTGAAGGCTGAGCCACACAGCTTACACTTGAAAGGTTTCTCTTCAATGTGAGTTTTCTGATGCTCAGAAAGGCATGCCTGAAGCCGAAAAGCCTTCCCGCACATATCACATTCAAAGGGCTTCTCACCGGTGTGAATACTCTGGTGCTGAACAAGGTGTGAACTAGTACTGAATTTCTTGCCACATTCCTTACACTCAAATGCCTTCTCTCCAGTGTGAACACTCTGGTGCCGCGTCAGCTGTGTTAGCACAATGAAGGCCTTTCCACACTCCTTACACTGAAAGGGTCTGTCACCAGAATGAATTTTCTGATGCTGCAGGAGGCTTTTGCGACGTTTGAAGGCTTTCCCACACTCACTACATTCATACGGTTTCACATCAGCATGAATGATTCTATGTTCAACAAGGTTGGACACACGCTTGAAGGCCTTCCCGCATTCCCTGCACTCAAATGGTTTCGTGCCTGTGTGGATGGTTTTGTGGTACTTAAGCAGCTCGGGAAGATGAAAAGCCTTTCCACATTCATCACATTTGAAAGGTTTCTCGCCACTGTGAGATTTCTGATGCCTTCCAAGCTGTTGGGGGAGTCTGAAGGCCTTCCCACATTCCTTACACTCAAATGCCTTCTCTCCAGTGTGAACATTCTCATGCCGAGTGAGCTGAGCCAGAGCAATGAAGCCCTTTCCACACTCCTTACATTGAAAGGGTCTCTCACTAGAATGAATTTTCTGATGTTGCAGGAGGTTTGAGCGACGTTTAAAGGCTTTCCCACACTCACTACAGCCATACGGTTTCACATCAGCATGCATAATCCTATGGCCAACAAGGTTGGAGAATCGATTGAAGGCCTTCCCGCATTCCTCACACGCATAGGGTTTCTCTCCAGTGTGAATGCTCTGATGCTGAGTGAGAGTGGACCTACAGCCAAAGCACTTCCCACACTCCTTACATTCATGTGCTTTTCCTATGTTGTGAGTAAGAGTCTGGCAGGTGTGAGGAGGCATTGGTTCCTTGGTACTAATCTTTTCATCAGCATCTCCTTCTTGATAGCCCTGTGGTCCCCTAGATGTACTACAGTTGGGGCCATTACTAAAACTAGCGCCTTTGAGGTCATAAGTTTTACTTAATTGCTGTGTGTTTTCTTTGAGTAAATTTCTATTATAAATATGATTTTCTGGAGATATATTTTCAGCATCATAATCTGCCTCCAAATCTGAAAGAAAAGGAGAAACCAAGAATAATCTATTTTGCAGTAACACACATATGTACACTTTCCTGTAACATAAAATCCATTAAATGAACGGCCAGACTCTAAAGTTATTTCTGAGAGCTGAACAGGAGCAAGGAGAGCGGCAACAGTAAAGTTTATGGAAGACAACGCTCTTTACTGCAGAGCAGGCCGGACATGGACAGACCTGTCTGCAGTCAGAGTTTGGTTTGGAAACAGAGATTTTGTTTTGTTTTTGTTTTTTGAAACAGGGTTTCTCTGTGTTAACAGCCCTGGCTGCCCTGGACTCACTCTGTAGACAAGGCTGACCTCAAACTCACAGAGACATGCCTGCTTCTGCCTCCCAAGTGCTGGGATTAAAAGTCTGTGCCACATGTGGCCTATCTTTCTAACCCCAGGTGCTAGATGCGGGCTACCTCAGACTGTCCACAGCAGCAGACTTTGATTTGCCTCTTGCTCCGGCAGGGCCGTGAGCCTCAGACAGTTTTTGCAAGTATGGCACTTGGAATCCTGAGGACTCTTGAGAAGGTGCATAAGTGGGGAGGCTCAGGACAGGCTGTGGGCGCTGCTGCTCCTGCTGCGCGTGCTGCAGTTTGCCAGGTAGCTATGCAGAATGACTAGGGGAAACTGGACAGCCAGAAGGTCCACACTAGACAGCCAGAAGGATCACACTGCACAGCCAGAAGGCCCACACTAGACAGCCAGAAGGCCCACACTGGGCAGCCAGAAGGGCCACACTGGACAGCCAGAAGGCCCACACTGCACAG
>CAJRSG010012956.1:0-13116 GCA_907169655.1 Acomys percivali
ACACACATAAAACCAAAAGACTCAAGACAGAATTAGAACAAAAAAATTGTGGTGGTTTGAATTTTAAAAAGTCCTTTGGCCTTGTTGGAGTAGGTGTAGCTATGTTGGAAGAAGTGTATCACTGGGGATGTACTTTGTGGTCTCAGATGTGCAATCAAGGACCAGTGCCTCTCTCCTTTTTCCTGCTGCATGTCAGTCTTGATGTAGAACACTTATCTACCTCTCTAGCCTCATGTTTGTCTTTGCACTGCCATGCTACCTGCAATGATGATGATAGATTAAACCTCTGAATTATAAGCCAGCCCTACTTAAATGTTTTCCTTTATAAGTGTTGCCTTTGTCATGGTGCCTCTTTACAGAAATAGAAACCCTAACCAAAACAAAATGTTATCTTCATATCCTCTTTCATAACCCATATCTATTACAGGCATGCAGTCTTTCTTTATCCCTTTATATTTAGCTTCCCTTGTTCTCTTTTCTTTTATAAGGTAGAATCATCCTGTCATTGAGGAATATGAACTCATGTCTCTGTCAGCATTAACTTTCAGATATGATGTATCTATGGCAACTTAGAAAACAGAAATCATGATATCTAATGATCAGACAATACTTATCAGTCACTCTTCCAAGCATTAAATATTAGGCATATATTAACTCACTCGATCTTCACAATAGGTCAATAGGACAACTGACTTTACTACTCTTTTTTCATTGTTTAAATTTATTATAATTTACTCACATTACCACATCACAATTGTTATCACTTTGCTTGTATCTTCCTGTTTCCTACATCCTTCCCTCTTCCACCCTAATCCCCTCTCCTAGAAGGAGGAAGGGGGAGCTCCACCCCCACCATCTGACCAGAGTCTATCCTGTTGCATCAGGATAGCCTGCTTCCCTTTCCTCTGTGTGATCTAAGGGCCTTCCTTCCAAAGGGATGTGATCAAACCGAGGGCACATTAGTTCATGTCAGAGACAGTCCCTGCTTCTTTGGGAACTGTGGAGAATGAGCTGTGCATGGGCTCTATCTGAACAGGAGGTCTAGGTTTTGTGCATGCTTTGTCCTTGGTTGGAGCATCAGTTTATGCGGCCCCCCCCTAGGTCCAGCAGTTCTGGACCGAGATGGAATCCCTGTGGGGCTCCTGACCTCTCCAGTTCAGTCCATTCTCCCCACTCTTCCATACAAATCAGCGCTCAGCCCAGAGTCCAACTGCAAGTCCCAACATCTGTCCAGATTCCCTGCCACCAAGTGGAGTCTTTCAGAGAATATCTATGTTGAAAGTTCTTTATTAGTCCTTAAGAGAAAATATTAGCCAACTCACAGTAAATCACAATAAAGTTCTGGAAAATTATTAAACAGTGAAATCAGAGTAAGTATTTCTTTTAGTTTCATTTTTATTTGGATATGTAAAAGTGTGCAATGTGTGTGTGTGTATGTGTGTGTGTTTGTGTGTGTGAGTATGTGTGCATGGTATACAGATGAGTAGTGTGTATTAGCTGGAGTTATAGTTGGAAGTGGTTATTAACCACCTACTGTAAGTGTGTGAACAAAACTCAGGTCTTCTGCAAGAAAGTGGAGCTATCTGTCTGGCCCCCAAAAGATAAATGCTTAGATCTATCTCTACAGAGAATGAGGGAAGTGTTTTTTTTTTTCACCTAGGAAACATATAAGTGTATCAGGGAAGATAAAATAGTGTCAAACAACAGAAGCCAATGGTTGACAATACAAATCAATGATGGTAGAAGAATTTCAGAATAGTTATATAGGTTAAGTCAAATTTATCTAATCTGAATGTCTAACCACAAGAGAAGAGTCTTCACAGGCATAACTGTCATGCTACTTTAGCCTCATTCTGTTAAACATTAAAATATATGTTAGACTTGAGTAGATTTCATGTTTCCCTAGGAAGGTTTGGTCATAGCATATTTTCCTACATAGATTTCTCAGTCTTAGAAACTGTTATATTATATGAAAATTAAAGAGACACTGGAAGGGATGTGCCTAGTTGGAGGAATAAAAGGGAAAGACAGAAAGAAAGTATGTGAAAAGGGCTAAAGTGCATGTTATACATGAAAGAATTGAAACCAAACATTTTTACAATAAACATAAATCAGCAAAACCAAAAAAATAACAAGAATAAACAAATAAATACAATAAAAGAAAACACAAATACAAGTAATGATCTCTCTTAGGTACTCAGAAAGCTTAGTCAGGATTATAAAAAATTTAAAGCCTATGAATCATAGGCAAATGAGTTAGATCAAGACAATTTTGGGAAATTTCATGATACCCTTTTTCAAAATTAAAAGTAAATTAAGGAGTTAAGGACAAAGCTCAGTGGTGCGGGCCTGCCTAGATATATGAGGCCTTCTGGTAAATTCATAGCACTATACCATTTGTTAGTTGATTATTTAGAGGTTATATGTATTCTCTGCGAAATCATATTTGTAATTTTTCCTATTATCATATCACTGTAGTCTCAGTGATTTAATGCACTTTTCTCTCAAGCTGTACTGTTAGTTTGAACTTGTTATTCCAACAGAGGAGATTTATGTCAGTGCTGAGAGACTATTTCTGAGGACCTTAATGGGTGGCATAATCATGTGACATGCCAAACTAGAGCACTTTTCCTGACTACTTGAGCCTATACATAAATTTGTAACCTTCCTCAGAATCCCCTGTTGCACCGGAGTTTCTTCTGGCTCTCTTTCTTTGACTTTTTATTCATTAATTAAACTCTTTCACCACCCCCACCCAACCACCTGCTCAGTTTGCACTCTCCAGATAACTATAATTCTAGCCTCAATTTTTATGAAGTCGACTTTTTAGGACTTTACTTATTTGTGAGATTGTATAGTACTTGACCTTTTGTGCCCAGCTTATTGCACATAATTTGTTCCTCCCCTAAGATGATCCATTTTGTTCAAAAGAACAGGATGCTACCTTTTCTTATGGCTGAGTATTCCATTGTGTCCACATGCATATTCTCTTTTTCATTCTAGCACTGATGATCACATATGATAATTCACTCGATAGTTGTTAATACAAGATGTTTTAACATCTATGTGAGGAAATGTCACATAATACCTTATAAATTACATAATTATTATGGTTCCAAAATGGACTTAAACTAAAAAGAAAGAATTTTCCTAAGAACTATTGTTCCCTCTAGTATCCCATAATCATTTTTATGGTTCAGATGCTGAATAATTTACATAATGGGCACTATCTTAATGCCTTCATTGTTATCTTGATAGGAGTCTTTCTTTCTTTATGACACCCCTTTGAATTACCTAAAATATTGATTGACCTCCATGAGCTTTTAAAACTCTCTAGTAAATGTAAATCCTATGGTCTTGGAGAGATGGCTCAGTATTTAAGAGTGCTTTCTGCTCTTTCATTTTATTTTTTAGGGTATCTTTTTTTATTATTATAATTTATTCACATTACATACCGATTGTATTCCTCTCCTCTTATCTTCCTTGTCCAACCCTCTCTCCATCTTCCACCATATTCTGCTTCCCTATACCTGTGACAGGTGGAATCCTTCCCCATTGTCCTTTCACAGCCTATCCTGTCCTCATGGGGATAGCCTGCATCACCTTCCCCTGTATTCCCACAGAGCCTCTCTGCCAAGGGGCAGTGTTCAAATCGCTGGCACGAGAAAGTTCTGTTAGCGGCAGTGCCCCCTCATCCCTCTACCCTGTTCTCTGCCATGAGGTTACATCTGAATTTAGGGGTCTAGGTTCTCTGCTTGCAATATCCTTGTTTGGTGCATCAGTTTGTGTGGGGCCCCCTGGGCTCAGATGTGCCAGCCTTGGTAGTCTCCTTGTGGAGCTCTTGACAACTGCTCACCCTGGTCCTTCCATCCCCCATCTCTTCTGGAAAACTCGCAGGGCTTCTCCCAGATCTGCTCATTCATCTTAGCACACAATCTGGATAAGTTACCACTGCCTTTACCTCTAGCTCCAGGAGCTTCAGAATATACTGTGGCATCCGTGAGCACTCACATGCATGTCACATGAACATACACACACAAATACACATAACACACACCCCATATGTAAATACTTACATGCACACACATACACATTCATACACCAACACCACATACATACATGCATCACACATGTCTCACGTACACACACACACACACACACACACACATCAAACATAAACATGTCATATACCCACATCCATTCCCTCATCTAGTGTGTACACACACACACACAGTCACACAACATACACATGTAAAAATAGAAACCCTTGTACAATCTATATCTACTCACTGTCTTAAATATGTATGACAATAGTTTTTCTATAAAAATTTGTACTTTTTTTTACTAAAATAGGTTGTATCCTTTTTTCTGTTTAGTAAGCTCAGAAAATAGGGAAAATGAAAAAGGAATCGAACATTTTCTGTGTTCCCACAATTTTAAGCAAATAATTTAAACTTTAAAAATTTTATTTTATTAATGATTCATCCATCTCATTGGGCAACACTATCATTAGATTATTTTACTCAGTTTTCTTTGGCCATTCAGTTTTGGGCACCGTGTATATTCAGGGCTCAAGGAGACAAGAAGAGGGAGTAGTTTCCTCTAGAACTAAAGTTGTGTATGGCTGTGCACTGCCATGGGCCTTCTAGTTACTGAACTGTGGTCCTGAACAAGTACAGCAAGTATTCAAAAGTGCTGAGACTTATTTTTATCAACAGTGTTCTCTATTACAAATGTTTAAGCTTTTGTAATAAAAAATAACAATTCATTACAAAAATGTGACACAGATGAGAAATTCCTCTGTAAAAATTTATCTTTATGTCTAGTAATTCAATGTGCCTGTTAGCAGTTGTTGGGCGAGACCATTCATAGTGATTTTTGGAGCAATGAAGTGAGTAGATGTATTCAGTCCCTTGTTTGGTTTAGTGTAATTATTCAGACAATATCATTTTTATCATAAAATTAATTATGAAAATTATGATAGGGAATTACAGTGATGCTGCTGCTGCAGATGATTATTAGTGTGGCAATACTGACTTTGAAGACAGTCTTTTATTTCAAGGCACTTTAAAATTAGTATAATGCATGATGTGTGAAAGTTTGTATAGTTGCATGTTTCTGTTGTTCACATTCAGGTAGAAACTAATGGTCTATTTCAGTTGATATTACTCAGAAACATTCACTTTGTTGTTCTTGTTGTTGCTGTTGTTGAGGGTGGATCTGTCATTGTTTTAGCTTATTGATTATACTAGCTTATCTGGGCATGGAGCCCTAGATATTTGCTGAAGTCTGACTCCCCAGGGCTGGGATTACAAGCACGCACTATCATGCCCAGTGTTTATTCAAGGATTCTGAGGGCAAAACTGAGGTCCTCAGGCTTCTACAAAAAACACCTTAATAACTTATTTACCTCCCTGGGCATTTCAATATTTTCTAAAGTGTAACATAACAGTAAAAACCTTGATATGACCAATTGTTTTGTTTGCTCTGGCATTTTATTTATTTGAGAAAGACTAAAATTTTGATGTCATGGAAAAGGCCTAAAATCGCTATTTCATTTTAATATTTTTCAAAAGCAAACAAACATAAAGAGACCTATGCAAGGATTAGAAGACTGGGAAAAAACCAGAATGCTGCCTGTCAATTCTGTTTTATATAGAAAGTAACAAAAGTAATTAAAAGAAAATAGTTACTTAGAGTTCATAAGCCCATCATTTCCCTAAGCATTTTTGGAATATTAACAATATAAACATTTTGCTGTATTCATGTAATCCCAGCATTGGGGAGCCTGAGTCAGGATATTTGAAAAACTAAGGTCCGGGTTTCAATACCTCCAGCCAAACTCTAGTAGTTAGTTAGTACCACAGTTCTGAGTTATCATACATTAAGGACAATAGCATCCTTCTTTGACAAGAAATCTCTATGAATGAAGAATTCCTGAGAATGTTTTCTTGTTTTCTTTTCTTCTATAGTCTAGTACTCAATAAGAAAGTCCAATATTTGGGGATATACGTTGTTTAACGTCATATGATTTCCCCAGTATTGCAGATTTCCCTTATGGAGTCCAACTTTGCCTCTTGAGTAAGCTGTATCAAGATAAATACTATATAATACACTTTGAGTTTGTGTAAAGAATATAATAGGGCTTTAAGCCTTGCTTAGAAATACATAACATAACTAACAGATCCCTATGGTTACCAGTCACCTTAATATAGAAAAACACAATTTAATTTCTGTTTGTTTATCTTTTCCCCTCAGGTAAAGGGTGCTAATCATGCTATTAATGATTCTTGCCAATAATCTTAGTTTTTCATATTTTTCCTTATAGAAATGAGTACAGTAAGTGCTTTATCACAAAAGAATAAAAACTAATTGTTTTTTCAATTGATAAAGTGACCCTTTTAAATCAAGTAGCACTTTGGAAACTTTGCCAACTACACAATCCAATGCAACCAACGTTGTCTTGGATAAGTCTGATATATACAAATGCATTTCATTCATTCAGGAAGCATGTGTCCCTATGGCTAGTTTTATGGCACACTTCTGGGAAATCCTTGGTTGTTTCTCTAACAATGAGTTTATCTTTTATATGGTTTCATATGATGTTTCATAAATTTTTCTAAACATATGTATGAATAATAATCAAAACAGTGACTTTTGTTGTACACTTAGTTGTCCAAATAGGAATTTATATCTTTCTCAAGTCAATGGTCAGTTTCTTTGGGGGAAAGTCTAATAAAAAAAAAAACTATTTCTAAGAACAACAACCTGTTTAGAGAGAAAAAATTCAAACCTCCAAGGTCAATAATATTAGCTTTATTGATGCACAGATAACAGAAATTGATTTAACACATATTACAGAAATTTGTTTATTTGCAGTTTCTATTGAAGCTGGAAGTTACCATCCTAAGTATATATTTGCTAGTCATTTGCCTATAACTGACACATGAACCAGTATTTACTTTACATCTTAGCCACCTAGTACTTTTAAAAATTTCATTGTAGTATTTATTGTCATTGTAGAAATGCCTTAATTAAGAGCTCCAGTCCTATAACCATGGGGATATATACATTATTCAGATCTTTCCAGAGAAGTGAATATACCCATGGAGGTGGTGAATAAGAAGAGGAGCAGAATTCAAGTCATAATATAATTTTTGTTTTCCATGGTACTGGCTGGTATCTTTAATTTGTCATATATACAGGAAAAATAAAGAAGCTATTTAAAAAATCACTCACCTTACTCCAATGGTATGGACATGAACTTGCCGTGGTCCATTTCCTCAGGCCTCCTACTCAGGATTGATAGTGCTGAAATGAAACACTATGACCAAAGCAAGTTGTGGAAGCCAGAGTTTATTTGGCCGACACCTCCACATCTCTGCTCACTGTCAGAGGAAATCAGAACAGGAACTGAAGCAAGGCAGAAACTTGGAGCGTGGAATTGATGCAGAAAGCAGATGAGTGTTGGGTACTAGCTTGCTCTTCATAGCTAGCTCCATCTGCTTTCTTATGGAATCCAGGATCACCAGCCCAGGGAGGGCACCACCCAAAAGTAGCTAGGCCTATCCCATAAGTTTCTAACTAAGAAAATGCCCTACAGGACCACCTACAACCATATCCAATAGAGGCCTTGAGTTTCCCTATTTCAGATGGCTTTAACTTGTAACAGAAAACTATCCAGCATACTTGACTCTCATCAACTTGACATAAAAACACATCACTGTTAAACCACAAACTTTCCTTTATCATTCCTCACTAAGATCTCACATTAAAAACATAAGTGAATTTAAAAGCTCACAAATTCTTTGTAAATTCAAACACATTAAAAATTCAGTACTATTAAAATAGCCAGTACCTTTGGGAATCCAAAATCTCTTGAAGGTTTGAAATCTCTTACCTGTGGGCTCTTGGAAAAATCAACATTCTGTTGAAGCACATTCACAATCAGATCAAAGGAAAAACCAAACTTCCAACAGAGTAAATAATGCAACACATAATATCTGGGATCCACTAAAAATTTTCTGGGCTCCTCAAAAGGGTTTTGAGTTACTTGTTGAACTCTGCCTTTTGTAGCATATACAGCTTTTTTCCTAAGTTCCTGCTGGCCCAATTACAAAGCTGCTGCTGTCCTTAGTGTTCATTCCATGATACTGACATCTCCAAAATTGTGAAGGCTTTTATTGCAACTGGTTGCACTTTCACTAATAGGCTCTCCTGGACTCTACTCTGACACACAGTGCCAATCCTCATATGTTCTCCATAACCCCTTCACATTATTAAAATTAGCACCACTTAAATCACACTTTCAATACCAGATACATTCCATCTGCAAAAACAAGGTAAACATTTTGTCCTGTCTGAAACTTCTATGTGATGAATCTCAGGAAATACCACTGAGAATTTTCCAGTTCCATGATGCTGGTCCCTTCTTTTTTAAATATATATTATTAATTTATTCATATTACTTCTCAATTGTTATCTCATCCCTGGTATCCTCCCATAACCTTAATCACCACTGATATCTCAGCTCCAACAGATCAGCATCAAATATTCCAGCAAAGCAAAAGTTTCACGTTAGTATTTCTGGAATGTTGTTATTCACAGCTGTTTCATCAATGTTAGCTAATCAGAATTATAAAAACATATTAAAAATAAGAAATGGTCCAGATAGAGTCTTTAAACTTTCCTCTACAACTTCACATGCCATGTTTCCATCAGCTACACTTCTCTCCACATTTTTATGTTATAAAATACTATTAGAACAACTCACTGAACTCTATATTCTATAACTTTCCTTGCCCAAAGTTGTAAATTTCTTCCAGATCTTGTACAAAACAACATGATCTGGTCTAACATAACAACACCCCACTCCTGGTACTAATTTTTGTACTAATTAGGGTTACTACTCCTGGGAAGAAATACCAATTTTCACGTAATCTTTTTGTGTACTATGTAAAGATTGTCTTTGTATTATTCAAATGCTGAGTACAGGCAGAAAGCTGAGTACAGGCAGAACATTAATATTGTTATCACATTTTGTAATCACTCCTCTCAACGCCTTATGATTGGTTTTATAGCAAAGGCAAAAAAGTTAGGGGGACTTCCAAGCAGACATAGAAACTCTGAGAAGGAATCAGAGATGGGAAGTTTTGCCACCCAGACTTGAAGGAAGAAACTAGGGTATTGGGACTGAGAGATTGAGGAAAGTTAACAAGAAACATAACAGAACATAGATTGGTATAAATGGGGCACTTTAAGTTATGAGCTAGTTGTGGAATAAGCCAAAGCTGAGGACAAACATTCCTAATTAACAAAAGGTGTACAAGTCATTATTGGGTGCTGGCAGTCCAAGAACGCCCAGTTCTATTTGGCCCTTATCATTTATAATTATCACCTATCATGGTAGGCATAAATCCAAACATAGGACCTGAGAAAGCTGAGAATGGTTCTGAATGAAAAGTAGGGAACCAGCACTTTCTTGAGCCAAATAATATTTCCTAGCAGGGCACTGCACGGTAGAAACTTCCAGTATCTAGTGGAGCCACTGGCACCAACCTGTGCTTGCAAGGAAAATGCAGCATGCAGATGTGGACCCAGAGCTGTGGAGGGGGTGTAAATGAACTTCCAACCAGTGTCTGGTGCTGAGAGGCTTGGCTCCCACAGAAGGACATACTGTAGCTCCTGCCCAAAACCTGTCAAGGGCAGCCTGCTAGACTGAGCTGAGCAGTTGAGGCCAATTGCCATAGACACATGCTGGCTTGAGAAGTCTGTAGATACAAAGAAAGACTGAAAGAATATTTTCCCAGAGCCTCAGGATGAGTGAGAAACCCCAAACGTCTGAAAAGGTAACACATTAAGTTTGAAAACAGTGGAAAAAAATGGGTACAGAAAACCATAGAAAAAATATTTAATTTGAAAATAATAGTCTCCAAAGAAAAGAGAAAGCGATTAAAAGGAAAAAAAAAACTTATCTGTAAAAAAGTGGAGAATACAATGGTAGAGGGCACTCGGATCTCTTAAATTTTTGTTTCAATTATCATCTTAAAAATAATTATACAGGAGAGAATATCCAAGATGGTGGCCCTGATCCCACACCACTTCTGATCTGCAGTACAATCAGGACTGCAGACTGACCTAATGACCAAACTGAGAACCACAAAACATCAGTGCTTCTGATCCCCAGGTGAGAGGGATCCACATTGTGTGAAGCATGGTCCGACCCCTGGACACCTACCTAACTCAGGAGATGTCTCACATCATCCCCCATCTTGAGAAAGACTGTGAGACACGGGTGCCGGTTGTGGCTCTCACCACCTGTCCACTGCATACCAGATCTGAGACAAAGAGCAGACAGGCAGGGCTGAATCCTGGCGCCCACAACAATACATGTTAATCTTTTTATAGTGCTTCATGTTTGCTAGATGATTTGTGTCAGGAATTTTTTAGATTTAACATTTTCTTTGACAGATGAATGACTTTCTTTTATCACTGTTTCAATGCCCTCTCTCTTTCATCTCTTGTTTTCTGTTGGTGATGCTTGTGTCTGTTGTATCTATTTATTTACCTAGATTTTCCATCTCCAGGATTCCCTCAATTTGTGTTTTCTTTATTGCTTCTATTTCTGTTTTTAGGTCCTAAACAATTTTATTCATTTCCATCACCTCTTTGTTTGTATTCTCAGGTTTTATTAAGGGATTTATTTATTTACTCTTTAAGGCCCTCTCTCATCTTCTTAAGATTGGATTGGAGTTAATCTTGTTGCTCTTCAGCTGCACTGCAATATCCATGACATTCTGTAGTAGGGTAACTGTGCTTTGGTGGTGCTAGATGCTTTACCTGCTGTTGATTGTGCTCTTATGTTGACCTCTAGTCATCTGGGTTTGAGGTTCTTATAGATTCAGGTGCTGATTTCTGAGTTTACATCAGTTAGAAGGATATTTTGGCTTTATTTTTTGTTTGTTTCTGTTTCTCCTCTGGTCTTCTGGCTTTAGTGTCCTGGCTTCTTCAGGTTTACGGGCTGCCTCTGCTTGAATTTTTGAAGCCTATATAACCTCTGGGCTTTGGAGACCAATATCATCTCAGGGATTCAAAGTACCTATGTGGCCTCCAGAGTTCTGAGTAACAGCTTTGTCTCTGGGGTTGCTAGTATAACCTGTCTTCCAGTAAAGCAGAAGTGACCTGTGGAATTTGTCAGTCAGAATATGGAGCCAAGGGGAGGGGAGTGGAGAGGAGGGGATGTAGTTTGTGGCTGTTGGGTGGGCTTTATGGAGATTTAGACAACTGTAGGTGCTGTCTGACCTGGGGGTCCCTAGAACAATCCTAGCCTCCAGAATAGCAGCAACAGTTGTTTATCAGAATTTGGAGGCCAGTGGAGGGGTGAACTTTGGAGATGTTGGGTGGGATGTAGGGCAAGGTAATTTCTGAACTTAGGTTTTCTCTTCTTTAGCTTGTGTCAAGTTGACATAAGCCTATCCATTGCAGTAGCCTTCTTATAAAGTTATTTAAATGGTTCTTCTGTACTTTACCTTCATTCTGCATTTTCACAATAGAATTTTCCCTGATTTTTAAACATGATTGGCTCTCAGTTAAGATGAACTAAACAAATATAAAAAGCATTATAATTTCTTCAGGTTACTTACCACTATTACGTTATATGAATGTGTGTGTGAGTTCATGATGGTGTGTTCAAATCCTTGTGCAGATAAGCATGCACATTTGTGGGGACATCAGATGCTGATTTGGGTCTCATCAGATATTTCCATCTATTCTAGGTTTGCAGACAGGTGGCTCACTTATACCCAGTACTTTTTGATTTTATAGACTGGCTTCCAAGTGAGATCTGAAGATCCACCTGTCTCTGTGCCTCTCATACATGAATATCTATTTTTTGTTGTCTCGTGGACCTGAATTCTGATTCTCAGGCCTATACAGCAGGCACTTAACATCTGAGTCCTCACTCTAGTCCCAACAACTATAATGTTTTTTATAGCACAGTTTTCACGATTTCAAAGCAAGGACAGATGAATTAGGACCTGTGATAAAACATTTCTTGGAAATTATAAATTATTTAATAAAAGAAAAAAATAGAGACAAGCCAGTATATGGGTTATCTGTTTAAAGTAAAATTTTAATAGACACCTCTGGCAAAAATCAATCCCTGCACTTATTCAAAGTGAACGAGATGTGAATTCTTCCATGTACTTTAAATTCCTTTCCTTTTTGTGAGGTATGCATGTAACTTCAGTACAGTATAAATATTTTATAGTTTGTTAGCTGTCTGTTCTGAACCAAACATTGCTGTGTAACCTCAGTTTCATGAAAAATCCACTAGAAGAACTCTTTCTTTATAATCTTTTAATGACATCACCATTCAGGAAAGTGAAGTGTACAATGCCACACTGTTGACTATCGAGCACTGGAAGAGCTTTATTTGACTGAAACCGAGAACTCAATGAGAACTAATGAAGTAGATACAAATATGTGGTGCAATTTTACTTGTGTATTCAAGTGAACACAGATTCTTTGGGGGAGGAAATCTAACTCTTACCTTAAAATGTTATGCAGTTGAAATAAAATGGCCCCCTAGGCTTACACAGAGTGGCATTATTTGAAAGAATTAGGGCTTATGGCCTTGTTGGGGTAGGTGTGGCTTATTGGAGGAAGTATGTCACTAGGGGTAGGTTTGAAGTTTCTATAACTCAAGCAAGGCTTTGACTCACTCGTTCTTCCTGCTGCCCAAGGACCTGTATGTAGGATTCTTGGTCCCTTTGACAGAGCAATCTTTGCCTTCATGTCACCATCGTTTCAATGATGGTGATAATTAACTCAACCTCTGAACCTAGAAGCAAGCCCCAACTAAATGTCTTTTGTTATAGGTGTTGCCATGATGCATAATGGCAGATGAGTACCTTGTTCTTCATGTGGATCCCTAATAATTAGAGTGGTGGCTGTCTCTGACTCTGTTGTCTGCTTTTGGATCCCTTTCACATAGCTGGGATGACTTTTCTGTCCTCACTGGGAAATGATTCATCTAGATCTGCTGTGACTTGATGTGCCAGGGTGAGTCCCATGGGGAGTCCCTTCTTCTCTGAGAATAAGATTTGGGAATGGGGG
>CAJRSG010012983.1:0-26913 GCA_907169655.1 Acomys percivali
CATAGGGCAGGGCTGGGCAATCACTATATCCAAGGTGCAGCATGGGGATAGGAGAGGCACAGTTGGTCCTGTGCATTTCACATCCCTCGTACGTTGAGGTTGCTTAATTGGAGTAAAGTAAAGGTCATCTGTGGAACATCTTAGCTTCAGTAAATCCACATTTGATAGTAACAGGATTCAGTAGGTGTATGAGTGCTCAGCTCAGCCCTAAAACTGCAGTAATAATTTTCCTGTCTCCTGTTGGGGATGTTGAGATTCAATTAAACCTTTGAATCACAGCCCTAAGTTTCAGTTCTTTCAGATACTGTCTCCTTCCCAGCAAGGGAGTTTATGAGCGAATGATTTTCACAGAGCTGGAGAACACAGCAGGGGAATCCCTTTTGATTCTACAATATTCAAATCAAACAGAAGGTCTTCATGGAGTGTCTGAACTCATATAATAAAGTAAATGGTCAGGCTATGTTGGTTTAGTACCTGTCTTATCCATTTCAGACTACATATTATAACACCACAGAGCAAATACTAGGTAGTGTTGTCTCCTGTCTCTGTGAATTGAGAAGGTAGATAAAAGAGACAGAGAGAAAGAGAGAGAGAAGAGAGAGAGTAAAGGAAGAAACAGAACTGGATGGAGACAGCAACAGGAACAGAGACAGACACAAAACACACACACATTCCTCATGACCTAGCTGTTCCACTTCTTGTAATATTCCCAGAAAATGGTCCACCAAACAACGAGGACATATGGTCAACCAAGTTCATAGCAGCCTTATTCATAATAGCCAGATCATGGAACCAGCCTACATGTCCCTCAGTTGAAGAACGGATAAAGAAACTGTGGTATATTTACACTATGGAATACTATACAGCCATTAAATAAGAGGAAATCCTGAAATTTGTGGACAAATAGATGGGACTAGAAATGGTCATATTGAGTGAGTTTACCCAGAAGCAGAAAGACTCATATGGTATATACTCACTTAATTTGGGTACTACCCCCAAAGTCTTGTCCCATAAAAGTTTTCACTTACCAGGAGTTGGGATAGATTTGAAGACATCCTTCTGAGACTTTAGGTAAGAGAAATATAGGAGATGGGGTCTTTCCTTCTTCCTTTTCCTGCCTTACCACCGTTTTTATCAGAATAGTGTCCACTCCTCAACAAACCATTGGAACCTGCTACAAATTCCACATCCAAATGCCTCATGTTGTCAGGACTACCAGGTTTGAGCATGGAGCCCAGGTCTTGAGTCTGTTACCAAGTACAGGTTCCACTGATGTATGTTGTCCTTTTCCTCTGGTTTGTGGGTCATATAATTTGGACAGAGGCAGTAGAACAAGCCCAGGTTCTGTCCCTGGGAGTTATAAGGGATGCTTACAGACATTTTGATCTTCTTTTGTGAGACACAGATGACCATACTTCATTGTCCTCTAGACATTATGTGGACCTGCCTTGGTGGCTGTGGGAGTGGGTGTTGTCCTAGGTCTCTGGTCTTCAGTACTCACAGAGAGCAAAAGCACATGCTGACGTGTGGTAAGCCCAAATTTATGTGCTCATCTTAGTGTGAGGTGTTGGTTACGTGGCTCAGTATTGCCCAGTATGACTGATAATGGCTCTAACATCATGAATGGGAGTCTGTCTATCTACCACTATTCATGACACATACAAAAACTGATTTATGGGCATATACCAAACTTTATTTTCTAGGCATATGCAAAAAATAGTAAAAATAAACTATCAAGGTTCATCATCTCTCCAGACATCTTTTTGATTCAGGATACCTGGGTTCTCCATGATACCTTCCCTGCTGTTATCTTCCTCTCTGTACTCTGAATAGGGAAGTCCTTGACACCTCAAGCGGAAATGGGAGGTCCTTAAAGTTCTAGACATACAAGAGAGGGAGCTTGAGTATATGCATACTGGTAACTGAACTCTGTAGGCTGTGTCCAAGAACTTGTAGACCCCAGCACACAAGGACTGACAATCCAGACTATACTCATCTCAGAGCCACATCACAAGGTCTTAGGGCACATGGCCAGGATCTAATATGATGAGGGTTGGACTCTCGAAATCCACAAGACAGACTAGTCCTTTGCCAAAGTTTCAGCACATAGGAAGTGACAGGACTGGTCGTAGTGTGCTGCCTTGTGTCCCCTTTCTACATTTTTCTCACACCCAGGAATCCTTTCTTGTGGAAATTATGTATGTCAACATGTTCTACAATGCTGACTTAATATTCCATAGCAAGAAGCTTTGATGCATGGAGGCAGAAGGTGCAGTGGCTGGACTTCAGAAGTGTCAGATATTGGGAGCCGTTGAGTAGGGTCTGGTGGGGACTTCAGGGAATTTGGTTGCTTCAGATAGACTGGATGGACTCTGGCTTTCCTATTCCATGTTCTGATTGATATTGACTCTCAGGAGTAATAAGAATGGATCAGCTCAGGTCAGGGAACATCCTGAAACTATGGGACTAATGTGTAGATATGGAACTATGAGCCAACAGCTCACTTCTACAGTCTACCCTCACTGAGCCCTGGCTTATATCCCATCTGTAGGAAGGGAACTGGGTAAAACGAAGTCCTCTTCCTCTAAAGCCCAGAGAACGACTTCTACTGAAGTTGATGTTTTATGATTTGGGCAGGGTTGAATATGACCTTCATTGTCCATGCCTTCATCTTAACACTGGGAGACTCTCCAGACGCTACCAGGTGGCACCACTGTACAGAGGACAGGGATACTCCAGTGGTTTAGGTTTCACCCTTCGTAGGATATTTGTATTATTGACACTGCCATGAGAGCCACCAATGAGTAACTGAAAGCTCTTTAATTCCCAACATGTGAATTGGACTTGTCCTTTTTTTCCAGGTTGATAACTCTGTCCTCCAAATACAGCAGTGTTTACACTGTCCTTTCCTTCCACTGCATTATTGGTTGCACATCTGCCAGTTCTCTAATGGCTCTCATCCTGAAGCATCCAGCTGGTTATATGTCCCACTTTGCGACAGACACTGGTATTGACCCCAAAGTAGTGTGGCAGATTCTTCTATAGATACAGTGGAGATATCTGTATCTGTTAGAATACACATCTGCCTGTAGGATTCAGCCCTGTCCTTTGCAGTTATTTCCACTCATTTCCATATGCAGAACTTCATTGCCCACCACACTTGGTTTGCACCTTTTAACTTCTTTGATGATATCAGTGCCCTGTTCTTGTCTGCATGTTTCTTCCTTGTACCTCTCAGAAGGGCCTCCAGTCCTTCTATCTCTACTAATTTAGGATAATAATCCCAAGGTAACCAGACAGGTTGTCTGATCTGCATCTGGTGGCTTCTATTGCTTTCAAGGCCTGCCCAGGTAGAAATATATCTGTCGATCGCATACTAGCAATTCTGCTCAAATGCACTTCATCTCTGCACTGTGTCTTCATCAAGTCATGTTCCTTTGCAGTGAGTATTGCCTTTCCTGTCTAAGTCTAGTCCATGGCAATAGAGCCTTCATCATCCTTTGTATATTAGTGGAGGAATTGTAAATTACCAGAGGAAAGGAAGCTGGAATGTGCCTGACCCCTGAGGACAAATGTGATTTCTAGAACAGGGAGGTGACTTGACTTTCCGTAGGCATGGAACATTGTTTGAAGTGAGTAAGGCTGTCATGGGTAAGAAAATGAACAGTAGTCTGGTGAAAGCAGACTCATGTCATGCTGGGGAGAGCAGAGAGGAGGATAAGAGCAGGAGGTAAAAGGTCCCACCACACACCTTGTGTACTTGAGGCAGAGTTTGGCTCTGGCTGCTGGTTTTGTGAAGTAGAATTATGGCACTGAGGGCCAGAGGGCTCTGACCTGTGATTTGTGAGAGACTCATCTTGGGACACAGGCTCTTTTGGTTCTGTTTCTAGACATTCACAGGGTCACAGGGTCTGTGTGCTTATTTGTCTCTGGTGCTAAGACTTATCCTTAAACGACTATGAAGATGCCTGTCCCACTCTCTTTGGGATGTAGTGATACCATTTGAGTGAGGCTGTGTGACAAATGCACTTGAGAAACACATGCAGCTCAAAGAGTTCTGTGTAAATTGAAAATACAAGAAAAAGATCCTGATAAATAAGTGATGTGAGAAGGACTCAGGAAATTACAAGGACAATCCGGTCCTCTGACCACAGCTTTGGGTTTGTGTGAAAGATATTTAGCCCATGGTCAGCCTGAGGGGATCATAGGATGTTCATGTAATGAATGAGAGTTACAACGTACATGGAATTCGAAGATGAGTAATAACTCAAGGAGGTCCTACATGGAGATGAATCCTTCCATTCAGAGGAGCTACAGTCCTTCTCCATGGCTCTTAGCAATGGAGAAAAATTCAGAATTCTTTTCAGTTATTGGTGAACTTAATATCTGCCATGTCCAGAATTTGTGCATGAGATAAACAAGTGTGTGTGTGTTGTTTGTTTGTTTGTTTTGTTACAGGATCTTTCTATGCATCCTGATATGGAGGAATGCCTTGAGTGGGTATAACAGCTGCCAGTAAAAAGCTCTTTAGCCAATCAACTGAGCAGAAGGACAGGAAGTGGAAGGGAGGAAATTCTGGGTGAGAAGCATGAGGAGGATGGTGGGAAAAAAAGATGGAGGAAGATAATCCACCCGGGAGTTATCACACTGTCAAGGTATTGGTTTATGTGTTGGGTTTAAGGGTATTAAGAATAGAGTAGCTCACATTCTGCCCAGCCTAGTGCTTGCAGATTAAATATAAACCACAGTTTCTGTGTCTTTCCTTTGGTAAATAACTGGTTAAAGAAAACTAATGGCTATTAAGTGTGAGAATCTCTTTCAAAATTGTCACGTATAATGGTTTAGACCATACTTGATGTTTGGGGTATGAAAACATGCATTTTATAATGACTTGTACTCTGTCTTCTTATTGTTCTCCAATCACTATAAAATGGGCAGGATTCCTCATTTAGCAGAACCTGTATTATTAGTGCAAGGTATTGGAGCCAACTTTTTTTGTAGCAAGACCTTAATTCTCTAAAAGGGTAAACAAAACATATCTCATATTTTTATTGTACACTGATTTTCTCTGGCTTTTACAGGAAAAGAAAAGTAATAGGTAACTTAGCATAACTTACTATTTCTGCTGTATTTAAAAAAGCACCTCAGCCCGCTCTAAATACAATGACAAACAAACCTACATACTACCTAAAAAATAGTTTAGGTCTCCTAGGTGCTATACACTGAGGTAGAAAAAGTATCAAATATCTACTAATGATAAGTCATTTTAAATGTAATAAAATTAATGTTATTAATGAATTCAGAATCTCTTTACTTTTCTACTGTTAATGATCCAGCTAATAGTATAATAATGAATAGTATATTCATTCAGTCCTTTGTGAAAAAAATACCTACCCAGTCAACAATAGGAGACTACTGTACAGATTTGCAAAGACCTTCAATTTTCCCAAGGGAAAAGATCAACAAGGGATAAGATTATAGGATGTGTACAGCAGAACTGGGAATGTGCTGTAGTGTCCTCTGGAGAACAGGTGTACACAGATGTGCAGTACTGACTACTCTCCCAGAGGTCCCTGGTTTGAGTGTCATTACCCATATGGTAGTTCACAGCCATTTATAACCCAAGTGTCACAAGATCAGATGCTCATTTCTGTCCTCTTCAGACTTTACACACATTATGCATAGATAAGTATGTGGGTAAAGCACCTATACATTTAAAATACATATGAATTCATCTTTTTTTTAAATGAATGAAAGGAAGGAAGTAAGAAAAAGAAGGCTCCAGAGAGGATGCTGGGTAAGGGGCAGGCAGCTGTGTGCCTGCTGCTGAGGGTACCATTTCCTAGGCCTTCATGCCTGCGGACCCAGACCTGAGACTTCAAGTGCCCAAACATCTGGATTCTGGAGGGAGGATCAAAGACAGCAGAGCCTCTGCTACCTCCCAGGGGCAGCAAACATCTACAATCTTTCTGCATACCCAGGCCAAACACACCCCTGATGTGAGAACAAAGGACCTGTCAAAAGAAAAAATGGTCTGTCCCAATCTGCCCACTTGCCTAGCAGGCCCTGCCTGGACCCTCAAACCTTAACCACCGACTAGGCAGCGCTGACAACCAGGCAACCATTCTGAGCATCCAGGAAGCCAGTAATAATCTGTCTGTTCTTCCCAGGCCTACACCCCATCCCCACCTACACTCCACCCTACACACTGGGCACCACCCAGGACATGTCACACTATTCCCTTCCTTCCTCCAGAGTCCCCAAGTGGTTCTCAGATATGGATCTTTCTTTCTGCATCCTTCCAAGACACCACATACCTCCCCGTGTCCAGGGCTCAGCACAGATGCGGCTTGCAGCTCTCTCAGGAGATTCAAATGGACCAAAGGGCACCTAGAAAGGAGGCAGAAGGAGCAATTTTCACTTGTCCCACCAGGAGGCCCACAGCATAAGCCTACTCCTGAGTTCTTCTGTCACGTCTCCATTTTTTTCCTAGAGGTTTTACTTATTTTAAGTGTGAAACCCCTATTTCCATGTGCACCTGCCTGCTGGAAGAGGGCATCAGATTCCATTATATATGACTGTGAGCCATTGAGTTTTTGCTGTGAAATTAAACTCAGGACATCTGGAAGAGCAGAGTTTCTTAGCCACTGGGTCATCTCTCCAGTCCACTAACAAAAGTCCCAGGCTCCAAATAACTACATCAGGCACTATCATCCTTTCTCTTTAGGGCACAGACAACTATTTCTCCCTTAACAAAATGGATCAGGTCAATAGGCTACACACAAAAACATTCAAAAGACATACACACATCATCTACAGATCCTCGTCCCCCCTCTCTCAGTAGCTCCTTTTCTCTTGAGTTCTCCCTTTTCATCTGTGATCTACACGGTTTCAGCCAAGTATCCGTGGTATATAGGTTTGTGTGGGACCAAGTAAAATATAGAATGTGATCACTGGGCAAATGCTTGTCACTCTCCAGCAGGAAGCCTTCCTTCCAGTAGCACTGAGAGTCTCTAAGGGCTCAGCTGCCCACAGCCAAGATATTCCAGGATGGCCCCTAGAAGAAGACCACTCTCTCAGTATCCTCAATACAGCCCTGCAATTGCCATCGATTCCCAATTATCTCACTCTTGGAAGCCTTCTGCAAGCATCCACTCTGATGCTTCAACGGGAGTTCCAACTGAATTGAGCCTGCTATGAGTTCTCAGAGTTGCCAGGCTGGAAGGTGACCCCCAAGGAAGGTTCCTGCCAACTTCCACATTGTTGTCACTCAACTGGTCCCATGTCACTCAACTGGTCTCATAGAAATTCACAAGCTAAACTCAGCCACCCTGTAAAAATGCAGACATTGCGCTTGGGCCAAAGGGTTATGAAGCCCTAAAGGTCTTCCTCTACATGCCATCCTGTCCTTCTGATGATCACCTCTGACCTAAACACCATAATAATTGCTACACACTGGGTCCTCTATGGACTTGCCTATGGCCTCTCACATCCTAGCTTCCTATCCAGGAAACACACACACACACACACACACACACACACACACACACACACACACACACACAAATACACATCCTGCAATCTTCTAGGGCACACATTGTGGCACCCGTGACTTCTCTATTTTTCCACATGTGATCCCTGGACAGGGACGGGCAGGACAGGGTAGGGGGCCTTGCAGAACAGTGAACTTATTCTCCCTGTTAGGCCAGGTGAGCTAGTCAGTCAGGAGAATCCAGAAGTTTGTTGCCCACAGGGATGCTGAGCATCACAGTGAAGAGGCTTCAAAGTGTAGCTGGCCTGGATGGTAAGCTGACTGCCTGGTCTCTTTTGGGAATCCTTCAGAACACACCCTCCTCTAGCTGCTTCTCTTGAGATTCACCCCAGAATACAACACTGCCTTGGGCTCCTACCCATTACGTGCACACAGCAAGGTTGCATATGACCATGATTGTGCCTTACAGACCTCTTGAAGGGTTCTGGGATATCACACTTTTCCTGACAGATCAGGTTCCTGAGATCCACCTTGAGTACCAGAGAGAGAGGGGGGGGAATAAAGGGGTAGAGCGCACATTGAATAAAAAACAGAAGGAAAGCCCAAGAGAACTCGAGGCAGTATAGAAGGGTATGAAGGGAAGTAGAGGAGGACAGGGAAGGGCATCAATAAATAAAATGGACACGTGGAAGGAAGGCTCTCTGTCCCTGATGTCCTGATCACAGCCCAGAGAAACTGAGTAGCCTGTGTGCCTCTGTGTGTGTGTGTGTGTGTGGGTATATGTGTATGTGTGTGTGTGTGTGTGTGTGTGTGTGAGTACACATATGTCTGTCCATGTCTGTGTGGCTTAGAAATGAGCTAAGGCAGCTGTGTCCAGCCTGATCATGAACTTCTGATGCTTGTTTCTTGCTCCTCAATGCTGCATTATACAGGTATGTACTAGGCATGCCTAGATCATCCACTATGGGGATAAGAATCCAGGGTTTTATGTATTCTTGACATGTATGCTGAGTTGTATCTGAAGCAATCTTGCAATTTTAATGAACTGACCACCTTTAGAAAGTATAAATTCAGTAGATCTACATGAAAACAATATGAATATATACTTTTTAAAGGACAAAAACGGTCATAATCAAAACATACTTACAATTAATACTATTTACTTTCTCCATTTTTTACTTCCATGAAATTGCATCTCACTGAACCTAGGCTGTCTGATCAGAGCCCCTGCCTGTTTTAATGCACCCGGCACTGGGTATACAACACATACTGTAAAAAAAAATTAATTTTCATGACATAAAATTGTGAGACAAGTGCCACAATTCCACAAATTAAGACATTAACACAATTCCCTGAGGATTTGCAAACTTTTTGTCTTAAGTAAATGTCTGTACCTCCCCCTCCACAAAAAAACAAACAAAAACAAAAAACAAAAAGGAAATTGAGCTTTTATATTGTAAGAGCAGGTCTATTTCAAAAGCTAATAGAGCTGGGCGTGGTGGTACAGCCTATGTTCCTACCCAGTCAACAATAGGAGACTACTGTACAGATTTGCAAAGACCTTCAATTTTCCCAAGGGAAAAGATCAGCAAGGGATAAGATTATAGGAATTGTACAGCAGAACTTGGAATGCGCTGTCCTATCCTCTGGAGAACAGGTGTACACAGATGTGCAGTACTGACTACTCTCCCAGAGGTCCCTGGTTTGAGTATCATTACCCATATGGTAGCTCACAGCCATTTTTAACCCTAGTGCCACAAGATCAGATGCTCATTTCTGGCCTCTTCAGACTTTACACACATTATGCATAGATAAGTATATGGGTAAAGCACCTATACATGTAAAATTCATATGAATTCATCTTTTTTTAAATGAATGAAAGGAAGGAAGTAAGAAAAAGGAGGCTCCAGAGAGGATGCTGGGTAAGGGGCAGGCAGCTGTGTGCCTGCTGCTGAGGGTACCATTTCCTAGGCCTTCATGCCTGTGGACCCAGACCTGAGCCTTCAAGTGTCCCAACATCTGGATTCTGGAGGGAGGATCAATGACAGCAGAGCCTCTGCTGCCTCCCAGGGGCAGAAAACATCTACAATTTTGCTGCACACCCAGGCCAAACACACCCCTGATGTGAGAACAAGGACCTGTCAAAAGAAAAAATGGTCTGTCCCTATCTGCCCACTTGCCTAGCAGGCCCTGCCTGGACCCTCAAACCTTAACCACCAACTAGGCAGCGCCAGACAACCAAGCAACCATTCTGAGCATCCAGGATACCAGTCATAATCTGTCTGTTCTTCCCAGGCCTACACCCCATCCCCACCTACACTCCACCCTACACACTGGGCACCACCCAGGACATGTCACACTCTTCCCTTCCTTCCTCCAGAGTCCCCAAGTGGTTCTAAGAAATGGATCATTCTTTCTGCATCCTTCCAAGACACCACATACCTCCCCGTGTCCAGGGCTCAGCACAGATGCGGCTTGCAGATCTCTCAGGAGATTCAAATGGACCAAAAGGCACTTAGAAAGGAGGCAGAAGGAGCAATTTTCACTTGTCCCACCAGGAGGCCTCCAGCACATTCCCACTCCTGACCCCTTCTACCACATCTCCTTTTTTTCCAAAAGACTTTACTCATTTTATTTGGGAATGCCCTATCTATGTGTGCACCCGCATGTTGGAAGAGTACATCAGATTCCAGTATAGAGGACTATCAGCCACCAAGCGTTTGCTGGCAATTGAACTGAGGACCCCTGAAAGAGCAGACAGTGCTCTTAGCCACTGAACCATCTCTCAGTCCACTACAAACAAAAGTCTCAGACTCCTCACACACACACACACACACACACACACACACACACACAAAACTACACCAGGCACTATCGTCCTTTCTCCCTAGGGCCCAGACCCATAGCACAGACAATTATTTCTCCCTAGAGAAGATGGGTCTGGTCTACAGGCTGCAAATAAAGACACCTACAAATACAAACACAGATCATCTACAGACTCTTGTTCTCCCTCCCTCTGTCACTCCCTGTCTCTCTCCTCCTCTTTTTCTGCCTGTATCTATTCCTATCTCGGTCTGTCTGTGTTTCTGTCTGTCCGTCCGTCAGCCTGTCTGTCTATCTCCAGCTCCTCCTCACTCCGCCTCTTTCTCTCCATCTGTGATCCACACAATTTCAGCTGCAGTACCCAGGAGACCAAGTGAAATACAGAATATGATCACTGGGCAAACGCTTGTCTCTCTCCAACAGGAAGCCTTCCTTGCAGCAGCACTGAGTTCTCCAGGGGCCCAGCTGCACTTAGCCAAGACCTTCTAGGATGGCCCCTAGAAGAAGACCACTCTCCCAGCATCCTCGAGAGAGCCCTGCCATTGTTTTCTAATTATCATCCTTGGACGCCTACTGAGAGCATCCACTCTGATGCTCCAAAGGGAGTTCCATCGGGATTGGGCCTGCTCTGAATGCTCAGAGGTTCCTGGCTGGCAGGTGACCCCTAAGGAAGGTTCCTGCTACCTACCACGTGGTTGTCTCTCAACTGGTCCCAAGCACCAGGTCTCATGGAACTTCACGAGCTCAACCTAGCCACCCTGGAAAACTGCAGACCTTGTACTTGGGCCACAGAGATGAAGCCCTAAAGTCCTTCTCTACATGCCATCCCGTCCTTCCAGGACACACAGAGAATCAACACACAAATAGACACACACCCACACACAGACTCACACACAAACACAGACACACACCCACACATAGACACACAGAGACACACAGACACACACACACACACACACACCTACCTCCCAGACTTATAAGATCCCACACTCTGGCACCAGTGCCTTCTTTATTTTTCCACTTGAGATCCCTGGACAGGGCACGGAAGGACAGGATAGGGGCCTTGTCATGCCCTGAACCTCTTAACCCTAGCAGGCCAGGTGAGCTAGCCAGTCAGCAGAAGCCATCAACATGTTGCCTGTATGGACGCTGGGCATCGAAGTGAAGAGGCTTCCTAGTGTACCTGGCTTGGATGGTAAGCTGACTACCTGGCATCTATAGAACATCATTCAATCCACAAGTTCTTCTGGCTGCTTCTGTTAAGATTCACCACAAATCACAACACTGCCTTGGGTCCTGGCCTACTAAGTCACACAGCAAGGTTGCATATGACTTTGATATTGTTCCCATGCCTTGTAGGGTTCTGGGATAACACTCCTTTCTGGACAGATCAGGGTCCCCCATTTCCACCTGTAGCACAGCTACAAGATAGATAGATAGAGAGGGGGGACTGAATAGGAGGGTACTAAGAGAGATTGAGGAGTGCAGGGGTGGGTTCAGTAAATAAAACGGACATTTGGCCAGGAAGACTTTCTGTTTCTGAGATCCTAATCACTGTCCAGAGAAACTGAGTAGCCTGTGTGTGTGTGTGTGTGTGTGTGTGTGTGTGTGTGTGCGCGTGCGCGCGTTTGCATGACTATGTGCCTATGTGCATGCCTGTGTGTGTGTGCATGTGTGTGTGTGTGTCCTAGAAGTGAGCTAAGCCAGCTCTGGTTGTACAGGAGAATCCACTATCAAAACTATGGGGGTGCAAGTGTGGCCTTGTGCACAAACAAGGGCAGCCAGACAGGAGCTGTTTTCCAATTAAACCCAGATGCAGCCCCTGCTGCATGTCCTGTGTAGAAAGGTCCAGTCACCCTGGCCAACATGGCCATCTAGAGAGGATCTGGAGGCTGTGCTTGCACAGTCCTGCTAGCCAAGCCCTGTGGCGTTCGGTATCGGCCGTGGGTTACAACGACCCTGCTTCTTCCTATATGTCTCCTGGCCCAAGAAGAGCTCAGGAGAACTGCATCCTCCCTGTCCATCCAAGAACAGTGCACCTCCTTATCAGGACCCATACTGCCACCTGCAGACATGCAGGGGAACTGAAGCAGATATCATTAAAATAATTCATCTTGATAGGAGCAGTGCACAGGAGATGGAAGGAACAGCAGGTGATGGGCACACTCCCTCAGACCTTGCAGAGTCAAAAAAAGCAACAGGCTGTTACAAGACTCTAGCATGGCCATCAAGCCTTTATTCCTAGACAGGCCTGAGATGCATTTCTGGGCAGGATACAGGATTTCCCAAAGGGAAGCGGGTATGAACTTGCATGCCTGCTTGTATCCATGGTGGGACGATGCAGGTTTTGAGAGGTAGGTATATGGGAGGATGAGGTAGGATGGGGTGAAGAGGGGAGATGTGAAGGAGGAGGCAGGCACAGGTCAGGAGGACTCCTGGGACACAATGCACCTCCCTGACACACACACACCACTTAGGACACACAGCAGCCCCTGAAGGGCTTGTGGGCTGGAGAATGGTTGAGAGGACGTGTTCCTGTAGGCTACCCTCAGGGAACTCAACAGAAAACCTCAGTCCAATCTAGACCCTAGGGGAGGAGCCTTAGAAACACACCAAGAGTATAGCCATGCCCCCTGAATGACCTAGCAGCTCTGTGCATAACGCCACCTACTCTGGTAACCACTATAGTTGCCAGGCTTCTTCTCCTGGGTGTGCTGACACCTGTAACCATGGGCCCAACAAAGATTCCCGGTTAAGGGCACAGGGGAACTTTGACAGATGCCATGAAGCAGAGGACCACCTGCCTCAGGGGCCACTGAGCCCAGCACTGGCTTCTCACCTTGTAGTAGGAGGCTCCCGTGTGGATACTAGGCAAAGGGAAGACTGCCTTGTGCACACTGGTGAGGGCTCCCGTTTCCCAGGTCTTCATGCCTGTGGACCAATGTGTGCTCCTTCCTGTACACTGCCACCTGGACTCTGGGGGGAGGATCAACATCAGCAGATGGCTCGTGAAGGCCGCAGACATCTCCCATCCTGATGCAGAGCCAGATCAACCATGCCGCTGATGTGAGAACAAGGACATGTCAAAAGAAGAAGTGTACCATCCCAATCTGCTCACTTGCCTAACAGGCCCTGGCTTGAGCCCCCAACCCAACGACCTACTAGGCAGCGCAAGGCAACAAGGTAACCAGGCAACCATTCTGAGCTTTCAGGAAGTCTGTAACAATCTCTCTCTTCTGCTCAGGCCTCCACCCCTTCCACAGCCCCAAACCAACCTACCCACTCTGCACTGCTCAGGACATGTCACACTCTTCCATTCCTTTCTCCAGAGTCCCCAAAAGGTTCTCAGACATGAATCTTTCTTTCTGTGTCCTCCCAAGACACCAACGTACCTCCATGTGGCCAGGGCTCAGCACAGATAGGCTGGTGTTTTTCTCACAATTCCAGGAGTATTCAGAAGGCCAGAGCATAGAACTGTTTCTTCTTGCAACTTGGGTACCATTGTTTCTCTAGGAGACATGAGAGATTGCTGAAGAGCCTATTCCCAGGCTCTTTCAAGTCCCCCAAGTTTTCTTCTCCGGGGGTACAATTGCAGATCACAACATTGAGATTCTATGGTTTCGGGGTGGGCCTCGATCTGCTGTTTAGTTTAATGCTTTTCTGAGCCTGACAACTTAAAATATTTAGGGCTACCTAACAGCCAGTGAGCTGTAGAGGTGGGCAGTCACTGGGAGGCTCCAAGAGTGGGAACTTCTTTTTTTTTTTCTCAGTATTTTTTTTTATTAATTTATTCTTGTTACATCTCAATGGTTATCCCATCCCTTGTATCCTCCCATTCTTCCCTCCCTCCCATTTTCCACTTATTTCTCTCCCTTATGACTGTTCCTGAGGGAGATTACCTCCCCCTGTATATGCTCATAGGGTATCAAGTCTCTTCTCGGTGACCTGCTGTCCTTCCTCTAAGTGCCACCAGGTCTCCCCCTCCAGGGGACATAGTCAAATGTGAGGCACCAGAGTGCGTGAGAAAGTCATATCCCACTCTCCACTCAAGTGTGGAGACTGTTCTGACCATTGGCTAGATCTGGGTAGGGGTTTAAAGTTTACCGCCTGTCTTGTCCTTGGCTAGGGCCTTAGTTTAAGCGGGACCCCTTGGCCAAAATCTGCCTATCATAATGTTCTACTTGTAGGTTTCTAGGACCCACTGGATCCTTCTACATTGCTATTCACCCATTGTTCTCTCATCTAGAGTCCCAATAGGGTGTCCTCCTCTTGGTCCCAGTTTCCTGGTAAGGGAAGGCTTTCGTGGGACATGCCCCTTGGGCTAGTATGCAGATATAAGTGAGTATATACCATTTGAGTCTTTCTGCTTCTGGGTTAACTCACTCATTAGGATCATTTCTAGCTCAATCCATTTATACACAAATTTCAGGAATTCCTTGTTTTTAATAGCTGAGTAGTATTCCATAGTGTATATGTACCACAGTTTCTTTATCCATTCTTCTACTGAGGGACATTTAGGCTGTTTCCATGATCTGGCTATTATGTTTTTTTTTTAATTTATTTATTTATTTAATTAATTTATTCTTGTTACATTTCTATGGTTATCCCATCCTTGTATCCTCCCATTCTCCCCTCCCTCCCATTTTCCCCTTATTCCCCTCCCCTATGACTGTTCCTCAGAGGGATTACCTCCCTCTGTATATGCTCATAGGGTATCAAGTCTCTTCTCAGTGACCTGCTGTCCTTCCTCTGAGTGCCATTAGGTCTTCCCCGCCAGGGGACATAGTCAGATGTGAGGCACCAGAGTACTTGAGAAAGTCAAATCCCTCTCTCCACTCAAGTGTGGAGACTGTCTTGTCCATGGGCTAGATCAGGGTAGGGGTTTAAATTTTTCGGCCTGTATTGTCCTTGGCTAGGGCCTTAGTTTGAGCGGGACCCCACGACCCAAATCTGCCTATCATAATGTTCTACTTGTAGGTTTCTAGAACCCACTGGATCCTTCTACATTGCTATTCACCCATTGTTCTCTCATCTAGAGTCCCAATAGGATGTCCTTCCCTCGGTCCCAGTTTCCTGGTAAGGGAAGGCTTTCATGGGACATGTCCATTGGGCTAGTATGCAGCTATAAGTGAGTATATACCATTTGAGTCTTTCTGCTTCTGGGTTAACTCACTCATTATGATCATCTCTAGCTCAATCCATTTGTCCACAAATTTCGGGAATTCCTTGTTTTTAATAGCTGAGTAGTATTCCATAGTGTATATGTACCACAGTTTCTTTAACCATTCTTCTACTGAGGGACATTTAGGCTGTTTCCATGATCTGGCTATTATGAATAAGGCTGCTATGAACATGGTTGAGCAAATTTTCTTGCTGTGTGCTGGTGCATCTTCTGGGTATATTCCAAGGAGTGGAATAGCTGGGTCTTGAGGAAGCCCTATTCCCAGTTTTCTGAGATAGCACCAGATAGATTTCCAAAGTGGTTGTACTAGTTTGCATTCCCACCAGCAATGAAGGAGTGTTCCTCTCTCCCCACATCCTCTCCAGCATGTGGTGTCGCTTGAGTTTTTGATCTTAGCCATTCTGATGGGTGTAAGATGGAATCTCAGAGTCGTTTTGATTTGCATTTCCCTGATGACTAAGGAGGTTGAGCATTTCTTTAAGTGTTTCTCAGCCATTTGATATTCTTCTGTTGAGAATTCTCTGTTTAGTTCCAAGCCCCATTTCTCAATTGGGTTATTTGGTTTGGTGGTGTTTAATTTCTTGAGTTCTTTATATATTTTGGATATTAGACCTTTGTCAGATGTAGGGTTGGTGTAGATCTTTTCCCAGTCTGTAGGCTGTCGCTTTGTTCTCTTGACAGTGTCTCTAGCCTTACAGAAGCTTCTCAGCCTCATGAGGTCCCATTTATTAATTTTTGACATTAAGGCCTGGGCTGTTGGTGTTCTGTTCAGGAAGTTGTCTCCTGTGCCAATATGTTCCAGGCTCTTCCCCACTTTTTCTTCTAACTGACTTAGTGTCTCTGGTTTTATGTTGAGGTCTTTAATCCACTTGGATTTGAGTTTTGTGCAAGGTGACAAATATGGGTCCAGTTGCATTTTTTTACACATAGACATCCAGTTAGACCAGCACCATTTGTTGAAGATGCTATCCTTTTTCCATTGAATGGATTTGGCTTCTTTATCAAAAATCAAGTGACCATATGTGTGTGGATTCATATCTGGGTCTTCAATTCGATTCCACTGATCAACCAGCCTGTTGCTGTGCCAGTACCATGCTGTTTTAATTACAATTGCTTTATAGTACAATTTGAAATCAGGTATGGAGATTCCTCCACAGCACCTTTTATTGTACAAGATCGTTTTTGCTATTCTGGGTTTTTTGTTTTTCCATATGAAGTTCAGAATTGAACTTTCAATGTCTTTAAAAAATTGTGTAGGTATTTTGATAGGGATTGCATTGATTCTGTAGATTGCTTTTGGTAGGATGGCCATTTTTACTATGTTAATTCTCCCTATCCATGAGCAAGGAAGATCCTTCCATCTTCTCATGTCACCTTCAATCTCCTTCTTCAGAGTTTTGAAATTTTTTTCAAACAAGTCCTTCACTTGCTTAGTTAAAGTAACTCCTAGATATTTTATATTGCTTGTGGCTAATGTGAAGGGTGTGGATTTCCTAATTTCTTCCTCGGCAAGCTTGTCATTTGTGTATAGGAAGGCTACAGACTTTTTGGAGTTAATTTTGTATCCAGCCAAATTGCTGAAAGTATTTATCAGCTGTAGGAGTTCTCTGGTGGAATTTTGAGGGTCAATTATGTACACAATCATATCATCTGCAAATAGGGATAGTTTGACTTCCTCCTTTCCCATTTGGATACCCTTGATCTCCTTTTGTTGTCTTATTGCTCTGGCTAGAACTTCGAGTACTATATTGAAGAGATATGGAGAGAGTGGGCAGCCTTGCCTTGTTCCCGATTTTAGAGGAATTTCCTTGAGTATCTCCCCATTTACTTTGATTTTGGCTATTGGCTTGCTGTAGATAGCCTTTATTATGTTGAGGAAAGTGCCTTGTATCCCCGATCTCTCTAAAACTTTAAACATGAATGGGTGTTGGATTTTATCAAATGCTTTCTCTGCATCTAAAGAGATGATCATGTGGTTTTTTATTTTCAGTTTGTTTATATGGTGGATTACATTGATGGATTTCCGTATATTAAACCATCCCTGCATGCCTGGAATGAAGCCTACTTGGTCATGATGAATGATATCCTTTATGTGTTCTTGTATTCGTTTTGCAAGAATTTTATTCAGTATTTTTGCATCGATGTTCATAAGAGAAATTGGTCTGAAATTCTCTTTCTTTGTTGAGTCTTTGTGAGGCTTAGGTATCAACGTGACTATGGCCTCATAGAATGAATTTGGTAATGTTCCATCCAATTCTATGTTTTGGAGTAGCTTGAAGAGTATCGGTATTAGCTCGCCTTTGAAGGTCTGGTAGAATTCTGCACTGAAACCATCTGGCCCTGGGCTTTTTTTGCTTGGGAGACTATCAATGATTGCTTCTATTTCTGTAGGGGAAATGGGACTATTTAGCTTGTTTATCTGTTCTTCACTCAATTTAGGCAAGTGAAATTGATCAAGAAAGTCATCCATTTCCCTTAGGTTTTCAAATTTTGTGGCATATATGCCTTCAAAGTAGGATCTTATGATTCTTTGTATTTCTTCAGTGTCTGTTGTTATGTCTCCCTTTTCATTTCTGATTCTGTTGATTTCAATACTGTCTCTCTGCCTTTTAGTTAGTTTGGCTAACGGTCTGTCTATCTTATTGATTTTCTCAAAGAACCAGCTCTTGGTTTTGTTGATTCTTTGGACTGTTTTCTTAGTTTCTAATTTGTTAATTTCAGCCCTGAGTTTGATTATTTCCAGACGTCTACTCCTTTTGGGTGTTTCTGCTTCCTTTTTTTCTAGGGCTTCCAGCTGTTTTGTTAAGTTGCTTATGTGCAATGTTTCCAATTTCTTTTTAAAGGCACTTAGTGCTATGAGTTTTCCTCTTAACACTGCTTTCAATGTATCCCACAAATTTGGGTATGTTGTTCCCTCATTATCATTGAATTTCAGAAACTCCTTGACTTCTTTCTTTATTTCTTCCCTGACCCATGTGTCATTTAGCAGAGAGTTGTTTAGTTTCCACGTACGTGTAGGCTTTTTGTTGTTTCTGTTGTTGTTGAATTGCAGCCTAAGAGCATGGTGATCTGATAGGATACAAGGTATTATTTCAATCCTCTTGTATCTGTTGAGGCCTGCTTTGTGACCTACAATGTGATCAATTTTGGAGAAGGTTCCATGGGGTGCAGAGAAGAAGGTATATTCTTTCTTGTTTGGGTGAAAGGTTCTATAGATATCTGTTAGATCCATTTGACCCATGGCATTGGTTAATGATGTTATTTCACGGCTAAGTTTCTGTTTCAATGACTTATCCTTCAGTGAGAGTGGGGTGTTGAAGTCTCCCACTATTATTGTGTGGTGATCGATGTGTGGTTTAAGTTTTTTTAGCAGATCTTTTATAAATGTGGGTGCCCTTGTATTGGGAGCATAGATGTTCAGAATTGTGATGTCATCTTGGTTGGCTTTACCTTTGATGAGTATGAAGTGTCCTTCTGCATCCCTTTTGATTAATTTTGGTTGAAAGTCTATCTTGTTTGATATTAAAATGGCTACGCCTGCTTGCTTCTTGTGACCATTTGCTTGGAATATTTTTTTCCAACCTTTTACCCTGAGGTAATGTCTATCATTATAGGTGAGATGTGTTTCTTGAATGCAGAAGAATGTTGGATCTTGTTTATGCACCCATTCAGATAGTCTATGTCTTTTTATTGGAGAATTAAGACCATTGATGTTGAGAGATATTAACGTCCAGTGACTGTTAAGAGTCTTAATTTTGATGTTGTTTCCAATCGAGTGTTTGTGTAGTTGTGTTTTTGCCATGGTATAATTACCTATTTCCTGAGTAGTTTTGGTTGTAGCTTGACCCTTTGGGATGGAGTTTTCCTTCTAGTACCTTCTGTAAAGCTGGATTTGTGGATAGGTACTGTTTGAATTTGTTTTTGTCATGGAATATTTTGTTTTCTCCATCAATGTTTATTGATAGTTTTGCTGGGTAAAGTAGTCTGGCCTGGCATCTGTGGTCTCTCAGGGTTTGCAGGATCTCTGTCCAGGCTCTTCTGGCTTTTATGGTCTCTGCTGAGAAGTCTGGTGTAATTCTGATAGGTTTGCCATTGAATGTTATTTGGCCCTTTTCCCTTGCAGCTTTTAATATTTTTTCTTTGTTCTGTATGTTTTGTGTTTTGATTATTATGTGACGGGCAGTTTTCCTTTTCTGGTCAATTCTATTTGGTGTTCTGTAGGCCTCTTGTATGTTTATAGGTATCTCTTTCTTTAGGTTGGGGAAATTTTCTTCTATAATTTTGGTGAGAATAGTTTCTGGGCCTTGGAGTCTGATATCTTCTCTTTCTTCAATGCCTATTATCCTCAGATTTTTTCTTTTCATGGTGTCCTGAATTTCTTGGATGTTTTGTGTCAGGAGTTTTCCAGATTTGGCATTATCTTTAATGGTTGCTTCAAGATCTGTGATTGTATCTTCTAGACCTGAAATTCGTTCTTCCATCTCTTGGATTCTGTTAGAAAGGCTCACCTCTGTGTTGCTCGCCTTCTTCTCTGAGGTTTCACGTTCTCGTTTTTCTTCTGTCTGTGTGTTTATCATTGAATCCATTTTTGTCTTCATATCTTGAACTGATTTTTTTATTTCTTTCACCTCATTTTTTGTATATTCCTGAGTTTCTTCCATTGCCTCTTTATAGGTTTTCAGAGCTTGAACCGTTTTAATTATTTCTTCCATCTGGTTATTTGCATTTTCCTTAAATTTTTCCAGTTCCACTCTATGTGCTTCTTTTATGTCTCTCACCTGTTTTGCTGCATCTTCCTGTATTTGATTACGAATTTTATTTGTTTCCTCCATTAATATGCTCCTTATTAAGGATTTGAGGTCATTTTCTTGTATTTCCGTTGTATTTGAGCTCTCTGGGTTGTTGTCTTTGGGATAGCTGGAAACTGGAGACGCCATGTTGTTTTGAGGTTTTTTGCGTATGCTTTTACGCTGTCCTTTAGACATCTTGTCGGCTTTGTTTTCGTTGGGTAGATTCCCGAGTTGGATGGAGGGAGTCTGATGATAGATTCACTTGTTTTCTCACGGTTTCCGTAGGTTGGACGCTCTTATGTTTCACTGTTGTGGATGGCAGGAGGTTAGCCCTGGCGTTTTGGGCTCTCACAGCCAGTGATCCTCAGCTCTCCTGTGCTGTGGGTCCTGTAATCGTTCTGGGTCTCTGGATGAGCGTTGGGTCAGGCCAAGGTATCCACAGCCTTCTGGGTTCCCTGCCAGGTCCAGCCAGGGAAACTAGTCCCAAACCACCGTCCGAGCTCAGCTAGTATCTCAGGGCCTGAACCGTCTGCCGAGCTTAGCTAGGAATTCTGGGCTCAAAATGCACACAGGGTCCAGCCAGAATTTTCGGGTTAGGACTGCACACCAAGCTCAGCTAGGGGTGTTTGGCCAAGCTGCTTGCTGTGGTCAGTTATTGACTCATGCCCGAAACATCCGCACAGCTCAGCTAGGAATTCTGGATTCAAACTGCACACTGTGTCCAACCAGAGTCTTAGAGCCGGGACTGTGCCAAAGACTCTACTAGAGACTCTGGGTCCAGTCTGTCGGCCAAGCACGGTTAGGGACTGTGGCCCTAAGCTGCACGCCGAGCTCCACCCGAGTCTCTGGGGCAGAATTGTGCTCCGAGCTCAGCCAGACACTATGGACCCACACTGCACGCTGAATTCAGCCCGGGCCTCCAGGCCTATACTGCGTGCATAGTCCAGCCAGAGTCTTGGGGCCGCTGAGCCCGTGTGCACAGCTCAGGAATAATCCCTGGGCCTAATCCGCCCAGCAAGTCCAGCTAGGGCCACTGGGCTGAATCTGCGTGCTGACCTCAGCCTGCGTCAGCGCCCTAAAACTGCCCTCTGAGGAGAGCTAATGTCTTGAGCAGAACTGCTCGTTGATGTGTGCTAGCGCCTCTGGTGGGACTGAGCGCTCCGCCCAGCCTGCGTCACAGCCGGTGAACTGGCTGCACTGAGGTGGTGCCTTGGGAGGAACTGAGCGCTACCGCCCAGCCTGCGTCACAGCCGGTGAACTGGCTGCACTGAGGTGGTGCCTTGGGAGGAACTGAGCGCTACCGCCCAGCCTGCGTCACAGCAGGTGAACTGGCTGCACTGAGGTGGTCCTTCGGTGGACCTGAGCGCTACCGCCCAGCCTGCATCACAGCAGGTGAACTGTGGCTGTGCAGAGACGGGCCTGGGGTGGAACTGAGTGCTCCGCCCAGCCTGTGTCACAGCCGGTGAACTGCTGCTGTGCAGAGACGGGCCTGGGGTGGAACTGAGTGCTCCGCCCAGCCTGTGTCACAGCAGGTGAACTGCTGCTGTGCAGAGATGGGCCTGGGGCGGAACTGAGTGCTCCGCCTAGCCTGTGTCACAGCAGGGGAGCCGTGGCTCCACTAAGCTGTTGTCTTGGGCAGAATTGCCCGCTGCGCTGAATCAGTGCGCCCTGAGCTGTACCCGGGACTCTGGGGCTGAACTGTCCGCCGTGTCCAGCTTGGGTCACAAAGCACCACGCGACCCAAATCCTGTCCAGTGTCCCCTCTCCCGCAGCAACTCCCACCGGCCACAACACTAACCGCCTCCACTGGATGGCTCTGAGCTGCAAACCTCAGTCGCTGCTGCTGGTGTTGCTGACGCCGCCTGTGCCGCCGCTGCTCTGATCCGAGAAAATCCGCACTCCTCCCGTGTGTAGGGGCACGCAGGTCCTCCGCACCCTGGTCCTTCCGAACCGTGGAGCACTCCTGCTGCCGTGGTGTCGGGATCCTGGTGTTCCTGGCTCAGAAATCTGTGCAATTCCCCGAACTGTTCACTGGAGCTTCCAAACACGGTCCACACTGCTCGCCGCCATCTCAAGTCTTTTTAAATTAAATTTCCTTGCAAACTTCTTCTCCTCATTTTATACCAAATACAATGGAGATCAGATCTTCATTTGCTGAGGCGCTCACATTCTTGCTCTGTCAGCATCCAGGATGCCTGGCGGTCCGCCCTGGCTCCAGGACACTGGCCAGGCCTGAGAAGCCACGGGGCTGAGGACAACATGACATCTCTGTACAAAGACCTTTCCGCAGAGTCCAGACATTTCCACCCCTCCCTGGAGAAGTTTATAGCCACATCCTTGAACGTCAGTAAGCCCTGACATTAAAGATAATCATATCTCCTTATGAGCCCTGGATAATTTCTATATATGACACAAGGAAAGAATAGTTAATTATAAAGCTTGTTCTGCTATCAATAAAAATATGTGTTAATTTTGATAAATTTGAAAAATCATGTTCTTAACAAAGAATACTCTGAATTCTCTGCAAAGATCTAATAGACCAGTGGGTCTCAACCTGTGGGTTCTTACCTATTTGAGGATCAAATGATATGAACATCACAATAATCAAATGGTCACCATCTAAGCCAACAGGAAGAATGGATATTTACTTTTAGATTCATAGCTGTAACACATTTACAGTTATAAAGTAGCAATAAAAATGAATTCATAGTTTGGGATCACCACAATATTTGTAATGTTCTTAAAAGTTTGCAGTATTAGGAAGGGTGAAAACTATTGCATACGGCCTCAGATGAAAGATGGATGAAATATTGTCTTTCTTCACATATAAATAACCACCCTATTCCCTTCTCAATAAAAATTGTGTATGTACATTCTTCTTTGATATCAAATTTTTTATTTTTTCAAATTATGTTTTCATTTATACATGTTTTCCTGAAAAATATTAAAGGAGAATGGAAATAAAGCTGGATTAAATACACAAGTGGCATAACTTGTACTCAATTAATACTGAGATTCAATTGAAAAATAGTTTCAGAAGTTTAATTCAGCATAGTGAGAGTTTGGAAGATCTGACAATGAAGTATTTCTGTAAGAATAACCAACTTTCCCAGACCCACACATAAATGTTTACCTGAGAAGCCATCTCTCCTTTCCCCTACTGATGGAATGTCTCACGAATGTATATATGAACATTTCACCTTCCAGAAGCCACTCTGTATTTAAAGGCAGCAGATTTTCCCTTTCCCTAGTAAACTTGAAGAGTGGAAAGCAGGAATCAAAAGTGGCCACCCTTCCTGAATTTTGCCAGTGAGATGCAAAAACAATGAACTCCTACAGGTTGAAAAAACAAAGAGGACACTTTCCTGAATTTAGGTGCTCTGTTTTCCCACCAGATTACATATTTCTCTACAGACTTACTTGTTTGGCTGCAGTGACTCCTATATACATAACAGGGTCAAATTGGCATTTTAAATGAACACTGAGCACAGCTGTCAGTTAAATTTCTATTGACTACTCTCTCTCTTTTGCCTTAGAGAGTTTATTGGCACCTGTACTTGCAATAATTGCCAGAATGTGGGAGGTAATCCACACATCAAAGTATTTTTTTGTCTTGGGTAAGCAATCTAGTTGCTGGGAGCCAAGAAAAAACACACAAATCAATTTCTGTTTCACCATTGTTTCCACTGAGATATTACATTTGGTTTCCATGTCCCATTCTAAAATATTACAGTTACATAGAATGATCCTGTAACAAAAAACAAAGAACAAACAACACAAACACACACACACACACACATACACATAAGTACCTGTGCTCACAAGCACACATAGGTACACACAGAGCATGTTGTTCTCCTGAATACTTTTGGGCCATGTCAGACGCTATAGGAGTCCCAAAAAGAAAAACATTCTGAACTTTTCTCTATCTCTAAGTGGCAGAGAGAATGAATGGAGCTTCTATGTATGGAAGGATTCAACAGCCTGTGTTATTACTCACCTTGGGATTCTAAGGACAGTCTACCTCTTATTCATTACATGAGCATCCTCTGGTCCCTTCAGCTGGCCATGAGCTAGAGACCTTTCTGCCACAAACCCATAGCTGTGGTGAGGACCAGATTGTCCTTGTAATTTACTGGGATCCTTCATACATCACTTATGTCATCTGGATCTGCCTCCTATGATTTCGATCTACACAGAATTCTGTGAACTGCATGAGTGTCTTAAGGGTACTAGTCAATCCCACTCATCCTCACAACATGGTGTCCCAAGCTCACAAACAGACTGTGAAAGATATATTCACGGTAGTTTTTGAATAAATTTAATCATCAGAGACCAATAAGCCCAGAGATAGCATGAATGGCTAGGAACAGATCCAAAACAACCATCATCCCAAGGTGAACCTCTGGTCCATCATGGCTCAGAGCTCACTGACACCCTCAGTGTCATATTTCTAGTTCTTAAGCTCTAAAGCCAGAGCCCACCTCTGCCTCAAATACACCAGGGGAATTACAGGGCTTTTTACTTACTGCCCTTGTCCTCCTGTCTCTGCTATGCTGAGATCACAGCTCTAGGCTTGGCTTCTAGTTGAAGATGCTGGAAAAGATAGTGGCCTGAGTCTGGTTCCTCACCAGCTGGCTTGGTTCTTCTACTCAATTTGGAATTATGAGTAGGAAGAAGATGCCCATCTAGTGCTGACAGTTCTGGGCCCTCAAACCTATGTCCTACAGGCTAGACTGGCAGAACTAGAAATTCTCACCTCCTGGGCCTAAGAACTAGGGACCTATTGCTTCAGCTTTAGGAGCCAACAGCTCTCCATTCTCAGGTGGGAGGATATTTCTCTAGGTGTTATCCAACAGAATCCCTGGTACTTGCCAGCTATCTTAATCCACAGGTCACCATCCATCAGCAATGATCTCAGCAGCCACAGGCAGCGTTATAAGTATTCCATATCCCAGATGGGCCTCAGGTTCTAGGACAACTCTTGGATCTATGGTGACTAGTTTTACAGCTCTTGTTCTATGGTCAACACTGAGGAGAGGTGTCTACAAGGGTTCACTTGGATTTCTAAAAGAAGCTGTTGGGTCAGACATCGTTTGGTGGACAGGAACTTTAGGAAGCAGAGATGTACTTTGGCAGGAAGGACCTGGGGTCAAAGTGTAGCTTTCCTGAGGCTTTTGTGTATTGGGCAAGGCTGTGAACTTGTCATTTTGGTGGTGGGGATGGACTGAGACAGAGTGTCACTATATAATCCTGGCTAGCCTTGGAACTCACATTGTAGAGCAGGCTTCCCTTAAAGTGAGAGAGACCCTTTGGCATCTGACTACAGGGTGCTGGGATTAAGTGAGTTTGTGCCACTTGTACTAAATCAGCTAGCTTATCTTAGAAAGGCAGTCTAGCAAGATGATAGGCTGGCAGTAACCCACTGAGACAACCAGACACGAGGAACAAGTCTAAAATTCAAAATGTTCTGGTCCCTAAAAATTCTGTTTACTTAAAAGAAAAATAAACCTTAAAATATGTATCAGTGCTGGCCAGTGGTGACATATGTCCTTAATCCCAGAACTTGTGAGGCAGATGCAAGCAAATCTCTATGAGTTTGAGGACAGACTAGTCTACAGAATGAGTTCAAGGACAGTTAGCAGTAAAAAGAGAAACCTGTCTTGATAAACCAAAACATAGAAAGAAAGGGATGGAGGGAAAATTTACTTACAATAAAGGCCTATCCCTTCCATTGGTGATGTTTAGATGTATTTATTTGCGTATTGCGATTTAGCCACATTCTCTAAAGAGATGGATTATTTAACATCTCCATGATAATGCCCAAGATATGTTTTAGATAGAAGAAAATAGGTTGGGCAGAGACCAGCTAGGGAGATGACACCAGATCCTAGGCTTAGTGTATATAAGATGAAGTCAAATGTCAGTTCCACAAATGTCTAAGCTTAGATCCATGTCCTAGGGAAGCTTCTGGAGAAATTTCAGAAAAGAAAGGATAGTCCTGGCTGTTCTGGTGACTGGGTATGAGTAAGGGACTCCTTGAAGTCTTACACTCCTCCACACAAAGAGCTGACCAGAAGAGCCACAGCTCCTCTGGAGGAGATGCAAATGTGATGGAAGTTGCTGGCCCTCCTCAGAGAAGACAACTGAACAAAAGAAACAAAGCTTTGGATATGTTTTCTTAAACAGCTGAAGGCAGACAATACCAGAATTGATGCTACACAATGCCTGTGAGTGAGACAGCAGAATTCTGCACTTTCAAGAAAAAAAGAAAAAAGAATCCCAACTATGACCATGCTCCTGCCAGTTTTGCATTCAATACTATTTTCATGTTGGTATTTCCTCCCAGGTGACATCAAAAGGTCTACTCAGCTGTGAAAAGTTTGGAGGGACTTGAGTTCTGAAAGCAGTTGGCCTATTCCCAAGGTTCTTTCAAGTCCCCCAAGTTTCCTTCTCCGGAAGTACAAGGGCAAATCACAACATTGAGATTCTATGGTTTCGGTGTGGTCCTCGATCTGCTCTTTAGTTTAGTGCTTTTCTGAGCCTGACAACTTAAAATTTTTAGGGCTACCTCACAGCCAGTGAGCTGTGGAGGAGGTGTATGCTGGAGGTGGGCAGTCACTGGG
>CAJRSG010012993.1:0-13139 GCA_907169655.1 Acomys percivali
GAGCTATTTTGATATTTTTCTATCATCTTGATGGATTATTTGCATTAAATAAGCAGTACTGCAACAAGAATCATGCCGACCTTATATTACATTGCATCAAGAGCCTAAAGGAATTCCAAAAACATTGAAAAGTCCAGAGCCAACACTGAAGCCTGAGGACAGAACCTCATCTGAGGAAAACACATCAAGCATCTGTGCCTTCTACATGAAGTTGCCATGTCTGCATGTGTTGGGAGATGCCAAAGCATCTATGTTATAATAGAATTTGTTCTGTTCATACCAGATTTTCCAAAAATGTGTGATGGCAAGTTATCAATTTAGGATTTAAAGTGGAGACATAAACTAATTTGTAATTAGCAAAAAAGAAACAAGTTAGTATAATGGTGTTTTCAAAAAGATTGTGAGCTTGAGAAAAATTATGGTTACTATGGATCCTGGTAACAGCCTTAAAACAAAATTACATAAAAGAAAAATATGCATTATTCCAAAGCTCATAAGGTTATCCTAGTTTAAAATAATGTATTATATGTTCTACAATAAATGGAAACAGAGGAATTTGAAAGCTTCCAAGATGAAAATATTAAATACTTAAAAAAGTAAAATGTTAACAGCTATTGATCATTACATATCGTATACATGTCTTAAATAACTTCATAAATATGTATAGTTATATACAAATTTTAATGCAAGTTTACAACAAGGGAATAAATAAAGGAGAGACAGACTTCTCAGAACTAAAGAGAGCTTAAAACAATGCACAGTTACCACTTATGATTATTTGCCAGTAACATTAGTAATGGTAAGTAGAGCCTGAGGCAGAAGGAATCTCAGTCTATAGACTGGATGCGAAGCTTCTGAATGCTTGTCAGTGGGTTGTGTTATAAGCTCTTTCCATAGGCTGTCTATTAAGTTTGTTGTGGAAGATGTGTTTCTGAACTCACACCTCTACAAGGTTTCCCAAGGATGTGGTTTTAGAAGATACATTAGAAACTGCCGACATATACCCACAGCAAAAGCAAAGTGAGGTCATAAAAATCAGAAAGCAAACCTCTTTCAAGCCTAAAATCTCTTCTCACCACTAGCCTGGGGCAAACTGTGAAAATGTGTCATATGACAAAGGAAAAATATAAACTCTAGTTCCACTTTCAAGGACTAGAAAGTGGGTAAATAAATTAAGGAAGATGAATATGTTAATAAACTTAAATTTTATTTTGAAAAGGAACATATATCTCAGTGCTTTTGTTAGGTTTCTGAAGTTGAAACAAGCTGAGCCCTATGTTAAATATTTCCTATTTAAATGCTGATCTATGCACACCGGCCTTCAGCCATTACAAGATAGAAGAATATTTAGTGAACATTGTGCAGGAGCCAAAATAATGTTTGATTGAACACAGTACTTGTGCTGAAATTTTAAGTGAACATTTGGAGTGAGTAAGGAAAAAAGAAACTATTCATAGAAATCAATAATAAGAGGTTATAGTATAGATAATTGGAGTTGGACAAGTAGATGAAGAGTTTTGGTTCCATTTTCCATTTCCCGTCCTCTTTTTCAGATTTTCATAGTTAATAGTTTCATTGTTATATTTTTATATCCTTATATCTATTCTTCATACTATTCATTCTCCATTCTCTCTTTCTCCTCTAGCAAGCCACACCAACCAGATGACTTAATGTTTCTCCCTGTAGTAATATTTTCTTCTAATAATCTCCTTTATATTAAATAAATATGTACCTCAGAACACATACTTGTATACAGTACTTTTTATAGAGATAAAACATTAATAAAATGTGAATTTGATTCTATAATACTGTAACCTAGAGAAATATCTGTTTATACTTCAAATATCTATTATACACTTGCTGGTCACTATGCAATGTGTACATTTCCATGTGTTCTTTTTTCTATGTTAATTTTTTCTCTCGAGAATAGTCAAAATATTATAAAAAGCTGAGCTGCACCCACTTGGGTAAAAGACAAAAAGTAAAAGGGAACTATATGGGAAAGAAAGGAAAGTTATAAAAAGTAGGGGGTAGAAAAAAGTGTAATTAGGGTGAATATGATCAAAGCACATTATATAAATTTGTGAAATGTTATGTAAAGTCAATTGTTATACATAACTAATGTATGCTAATACAAACCTAATGCCATGGTCTATGAACCAGTAAATGGAAGAAAGGTGATACACATTTATGTAATAATCATTCATATACCATTTACTCAAATTATTTAAAAAATACAGAAAATTGTGTCAAAAATACAGCAAAAAAGTTACTATGAGATATTTTTCAATACCAAAAGGGAGAGAAGAATGATTCTGACTTTCTTACTGTAACACCTCTGTCATTCATTTTCCTGCAATCTTTTTTTTTCTATTGGCATATTCTCCTCCCAGGGAGGCATTTGTTGTCTCTGAGATGCTGAGCTAAGCCTAGTTCCTTGATACTTCCCCATTTTCTTTATTTTGAGTGTTGCCTGTCCTACATTTTGCACCTGTTTTAAAAAGTCTCATTTTTAATTAAAAATAGATCTTTACATGTAATATATTCTGATCACACTTCTACTTCCTTATTTCATCCCACATATTTCGCACTTCCCCACAAATCCAACTCCATGCCTTCTTTTTTTTTTTTTTTTCTCTTTAGAAAATAAATAGGAAATTTGAGTGGTGGGTGGTACAGCACTCAGGAGGCAGAGTTAGATGGATCACTGTGACTTCAAGAGCAGTCTGTTCTACAAAGTGAGGCCAAGACAGCCAAGGCTACACAGAGAAACTCTGTCTCAAAAAACAAAAAACAAAAAAAAAGAGAGAGAAAGAGAGAAAGAATGAAAGAAAGAAAAAGAAAACAAAACGACCACAACCAAAACAGAGAAGAAAAAAGAAAACAAACAACAAAATCAAGAGAATCACTTACACACAGAGAGACACATGTATACACACAGAAGCACATGAAAAGAGAGACATGTACACACAAAGGAAAGTAGGCACACAGAATCACCTACAAAGAAACACAAACACACAGAAACAGATGCATACACAAAAGCATATACACACAGAGACACATGTACATACAGAGGCTCACACACACATAGAGACACGTGCACACACATAGACTCATGAACACACAGAGGCCCATACATACATAGAGGCACACACACCCACACCCACATACACTTAGAAAAATGATAAAACTCAAAAGCAGAAGCCTTTTTCCTAAAGCTTCTGACTCTAAGACCACATTCCACTTCTTCTTTCCTTTGATTTCATATCAAATATTCAAGAGAATTGCAATGTTATCCTCATGTAGCTTTTGTTACTCTATTATTTTTTTACAGCTCAGGAACTGATAACTGAAAACCTACTAACACTTTGAAGGTAACAATTCTTTATTTCTGTATTCAGTTCTCAATTATCTTCTAATGTTACTCTCTATTCTTCCTGGGAAAGTTTACCTGCCCTCAGTTACACTTCCTTTCCTTGGCAGCTGGTGACTTTAACATTTATACAATCCAGGTTCCAGATCTACTTTTACATTAGCAAATCTACTATATAGTAAATGGAAACTATTCTTGACACCTACATTAAATATGTTCATTTATAAAGCATGTAAATAATTTCTATTAGCGAACAATAAAATGCCAGAAAACACCTGAATTAAAAACTCAAAATAATTAGGAACCATGTCAAATACATATTTAAGTAAACCTTTCTCCCTCAGGTATTCTTCCCCAAGGAAAATGCAACAATTGTCTGTCCTCTGAAAAATGGCCAGCCTGAACATACATACTAGAAGCATTATATGGTTGACCAGGTTATATTTAGGAATATATATGATATGAATATGCATATATGCATGCAATAATAGTTACAAAAGGAGGACATCCATTTAAAAGAGAGCAGAAAGGGTTATAGGAAATGGTTTGGAGGGACAAAAGGTAAGAGAGAAATGTTGTAATGTTGTGTCCAGATCACAAGGATCCCCCATATTACCAGGAGTTCAAAGTCATATGCAAAAGCAAAGAGCTTTTATTTTGCAGAGCTCTAATGTACTGTGATCCTCACATATACAAAGCAAGATGGGGGAAGACCCTGGGTTGACCACAAAGGCCTTTTTTATAGGTAATCACTGGAAGTTACAAGGTAGATTAGGTAATCTTTACTTCTACTGGCACAGATCAGGAGCAAGGATATGAGTATAACTGGGGTTGTTTGGGGCTTTGTTCCAGGTCTGGGAGTTCTCTGAACTGGTTCAAACCTTCCCAAACTAGTAGGTATTTTTGAGGCTGTGACTCTGGTCAGGAGTTAGGGACTCTTCAAACTGGTAACTAAGCAGCCTTATCTTCTTTAGGCCTGAAGGTCAGGACTTTTCCTGAAATTTGTTTACAAAAAATCTGAAAGACAGAAACTCCAGCTTGGCCAAAACATGGAGTTACATTTGTAAAATTACCTCAACCCTTCAGTAATTAAATTACAATCTCAAAAATAACTGTTTATTAGCCTGGCCCAACTGGGACACAGAGAGCAAACAAGCAGAGCTGAGTTGGGAATGGCCCACAACTCACATTAGCTTCCATCCCAAGAAGTCCTATGGGACTCTCAAGCAGGTTTGGGCTTGGACCTTTCTCCACTTACCCAATGCTTACTGGGCTGGCCCATTTGGCTCACAGAAAGTGAACCAACAGAAGTGAGTCAGGCTCTATCCATCGCATGTATTAACGACTATACCAAGGAGCTTGAGCGGCACCCGAGCCGTTTTTAACTCAAAGCGCTTTCACTCTGATTTTCTCTTGCCTGCACCAACTGGGACATTGACGGGGAACCAGTAGAGCTGAGCTGGATGTAAAATCCAACAGCCATGCCCACCATCCTGACAAGGACTCTGGGGAACTTTAAGAAACAGTCTTTAGCTTGGAGCTATGGGCTCCTGACCTTCCTAACCCACATGTGATATACCCAGACAGTGATCACATTGGAGGAAACTCATTGCCAGCTAACACCAAAGATGATTAAAGATCACTAGAGGCCAATGCAAGAAGACAATCAACAAAACTTAAAGCTATATGACACCATCATAAACCAGTGACCATATCACAGCAAGCTATGGAGACGTGAACACTCACAAAGTACAAGAAGAAGATTTTAAATTTGAGGTGATGAAAATAATAGAAGCTTTGAAGGAAAAAAATATATCTCTCAAAGAAATACAGATAATAAATCTAAACAGATGAAGGAATTGAATAAATCCTATAATGAATTACAGGAAAATTCAAAACAAATGGGACAAATAAATAAATTAATTAATAAAATTATTCAAGACCTAAAACAGGGATTAGAAGAAAAATAAACCCACAATTGGAGTCAATCTTGCAATTGGAAAACCTAGCAAAAAGAATAGGAACTGCAGAAAAAGCCACAGAAACTGAATACAAGAGAGGGAAGAAAGAATCTCAAGTGTAGAAGATATGGTTGAAGTTACTATACATCAGTCAAAGAAAATTTGAAACAAAAATGTTCCTGACACAAAACATCCAAGAATTCTGGGTTACTATAAAAAGACAAAAACCTAAGAATAATAGGAGTAAAAAAGGAGAAGACTCCACGTTCCATGGCTCAGAAAACATTTTCAATAAAGTCATAGAAGAAAATGTCCCCAATTTAAAGAAAAAAATAGCCATGAATATACAAGAAGCCTACAGAACTCCAAATATATTGGAACAGAAAAGAAAATCTCACATCACATAATAGTCAAAATATGAAATGAACAGAACAAAGAAAGAATGTTGAAAGCTGCAAGAGAATAAGGCTAAGTTACATATAAAGGCAAACCTGTCAGAATTATACCTGACTTCTCTCTCAACAGAACATCTAAAAGTCAGAAGGACTTGGAAAGATATCATACTTACAATAAAATAACACAGATGCCAACCAAGAATACTATACCTAGAAAAACTTTCAATTACCATAGATGTAGAAAGCATGATATTACATGACAAAACCAAGTTAAATCAATACCTACCCACAAATCCTTCCCTAAAGAATATACTAGAAGGAAAACTGCAACACAAAGAGTCAAACTACACCCAGAAACACAAGTAAATAACCCCACATTGTCAAAACCACAAGAAAGGAAATAAAAACTCTACCACTATCAATATCAAAAAGCAAAAAACAACATATAAAAACAAAAATAGGAAACAACAACCACTCATTGTTGATATCTGTCAACATCAATGGCCTCAACTTCCAAATAAAAAGACCCAGGCTAACAGAATAGATGCAAAAACAAGACTCATCATTCCACTACATGCAAGAAACACACCTTAGCAATAAAGACATTATCTCAGAGTAAAGGTCTGGAAAAGGTATTCCAAGAAGATGAACCCAAAAAGCAAGCTGAAGTAGCCATTCTAGTATCTAATAAAATAGACTTTCAACCCAAACTAATTAAAAGAAATGGGAAAGAACACTTTACACTCATCAAAGGAAAGACATACTAAAAGAACATCTCAATCCTGAACATCTATGCCACAAATACAGGAGTACTCACATTCATAAAAGAAACAATAATATAGATTAAATCATACATCAAAGCCCATAAATTAATAGCAGGAGGCTTTAACATCCCACTATCACCCAGAGATAAATCATCAGGACAGAAACTAAATGGAGAAATAATGAAACTAACAGAACTTATGAATCAAATGGACCTCAAGGATATCTATAGAACATTTCAGCAAATGCAAAGAATATACCTTTTTCTCAGCACCTCAAGGAACAGTCTCCAAAATTGACCATATACTTGATCACAAAGCATCCTCAACAGATACAAGAAGATAAAAATAACCCCTTGTATCTTATCTGACCACAATGGTTTAAAATTGTAACTCAACAGCAACAGAAATAACAGAAAAACTACAAATTCATGGAAACTAAATAAATTCCTATTCAATGACTTCAGAGTCTGTGACAAAATTTAAAAAACAATTAACGACTTCATAGAATGCAATGAAAATGAAGGCAAAACTTACCAAAACGCAATAAAGCTGTGTTAAGAAGAAAATAAATAGCAGTAAGCATGTTAATAAAGAAATTGGAGAGATCCATATTAGGAACTTAACATCACACCTGAAGCTTTAGAACAAAAATAAGAGACATACACAAGAGGAATAGACTGCTAGAAAGCATCAACCTCAGGGTTGAAATCAATGAATTAGAAACAAAGAGAACAATTCAAAGAATCATTGAAACCAAGAACTGGCTCTATTATAAAATCAACAAGATAAACAAACCGTTAACCAAACTAAGTACAATGCAGAGGGAGAGAATTCAAGTCAGCATAATCAGAAAGTAAAACGGAGTCATAATGATAGACACCAAACAATCCAAGGAATCATTAGTTCTTACTTCAAAATCCTGTATGTAACAAAATTTGAAAATATAAATAAAATGGACAATTTTCTGCATAGCTTCTGATTCCAAGAACACTTCAAACATATCATTCATCATGACGAAGTAGGCTTCATCCCAGGCATGCAGTCGTGGTTCAATATACAGAAATCCATTAATGTAATCCATCATATAAACAAACTGAAAATACACCTGATCATCTCCTTAGATGCTGAGAAAGCATTTGACAAAAATCCAACACCCTTTCATGTTAAAAGTCTTGGAGAGTTTGTGTGGAAAAGGCACAATCCTAAACATAATAAAGGCAATATACAGTAACCATATAACTAACATCAAACTAAATGTAGACAAATGTAAATCAATTCCACTAAAATCAGGGAAAGGGCAAGGCTTCCACTGTCTCCATATATCTTCAATATATTATCTGAATTCCTAGCTATAGCAAAAAGAAAACTAAAGGAGATGAAAGGGATACAAATTGGAACAGAAGAAGTCAAAGCATCACTATTTGCAGATGATATGATAGTGTGAATGAGTGACCCCAAAAATTCCACCAAGGAACTCCTACAGATGATAAATATCTTCAGCAAAGTGTCTAGATATGAAATAAAAAAAAACATCAGTAGCCCTCCTGAATACAAATGACAAACAGGCTGAGAAAGAATTTAAGGAAAGAATAGCCTTTACAGTAGCCACAAAAACAATACTATAAAGTGGCATAACTCTAACCAAGAAAGTAAATGACTTGTATAAAAAATCTTCAAATTTCTGAAGAAATTGAAGAAGATATCAGAAGATGGACAGATCTCCTACACTCTTATATCAGTAGGATTAACAACAAAAGTGGTTATCTTACCAAAAGCAATCTGAAGATTCAAAGCAATTCCCATCAAAATGCCAGCATAATATTTTACAGACTGTGAAACAAGTCTCAACTTTATTCAGATAAAATAAACAAAACAGGGGGGAATCCAAGATGGCGGCGAGCAGTGTGGACCGTGTTTGGAAGCTCCAGTGAACAGTTCGGGGAATTGCACAGATTTCTGAGCCAGGAACACCAGGATCCCGACACCACGGCAGCAGGAGTGCTCCACGGTTCGGAAGGACCAGGGTGCGGAGGACCTGCGTGCCCTTACACACGGGAGGAGTGCGGATTTTCTCGGATCAGAGCAGCGGCGGCACAGGCGGCGTCAGCAACACCAGCAGCAGCGACTGAGGTTTGCAGCTCAGAGCCATCCAGTGGAGGCGGTTAGTGTGGTGGCCGGTGGGAGTTGCTGCGGGAGAGGGGACACTGGACAGGATTTGGGTTGCGTGGTGCTTTGTGACCCAAGCTGGACACGGCGCACAGTTCAGCCCCAGAGTCCCGGGTACAGCTCAGGGCTCAGTGCTGTGGAGACACTGATTCAGCGCAGCGGGCAATCCTGCCCAAGACAACAGCTTAGCGGAGCCACGGCTCCCCTGCTGTGACACAGGCTGGGTGGAGTGCTCAGTTCCGCCCCAGGCCCGTCTCTGCACAGCAGCAGTTCACCTGCTGTGACCCAGGCTGGGCGGAGCACTCAGTTCCACCCCAGGCCTGTCTCTGCACAGCAGCAGTTCACCGGCTGTGACACAGGCTGGGCGGAGCACTCAGTTCCACCCCAGGCCCGTCTCTGCACAGCCACAGTTCACCTGCTGTAACGCAGGCTGGGCGGTAGCGCTCAGGTCCACCGAAGGACCACCTCAGTGCAGCCAGTTCACCGGCTGTGACGCAGGCTGGGCTGAGCCCTCAGTCCAACCGGAGGCGCTAGCACACATCAACGAGCAGTTCTGCTCAAGACATCAGCTCTCCTCAGAGGGCAGTTTTAGGGCGCTGACGCAGGCTGAGGTCAGCACGCAGATTCAGCCCAGAGGCCCTAGCTGGGCTTGCCGGGCGGATTAGGCCCAGGGATTCTTCCTCAGCTGTGCACACGGGCTCGGCGGCCCCAAGACTCTGGCTGGACTATGCACGCAGTATAGGCCTGGAGGCCCGGGCTGAATTCAGCGTGCAGTGTGGGTCCATAGTGTCTGGCTGAGCTCGGAGCACAATTCTGCCCCTGAGACTCGGGTGGAGCTCGGCGTGCAGCTTAGGGCCACAGTCCCTAACCGTGCTTGGCAGACAGATTGGGCCCAGAGTCACTAGTAGAGCCTTTGGCACAGACCCGGCTCTAAGACTCTGGTTGGACACAGTGTGCAGTTTGAATCCAGAATTCCTGGCTGAGCTGCGCGGATGTTTCGGGCATGAGTCAATAACTGACCACAGCAAGCAGTTTGGCCAAACACCCCTAGCTGAGCTTGGTGCGCAGTCCTAGCCCGAAAATTTTGGCTGGACCCTGTGTGCATTTTGAGCCCAGAATTCCTAGCTAAGCTCGGCAGACGGTTCAGGCCCTGAGATACTAGCTGAGCTCAGACGGTGGTTTGGGACTAGTTTCCCTGGCTGGACCTGGCAGGGAACCCAGAAGGCTGTGGATAACTTGGCCTGACCCAACGCTCATCCAGAGACCCAGAACGATTACAGGACCCACAGCACAGGAGAGCTGAGGATCACTGGCTGTGAGAGCCCAAAACGCCAGGGCTAACCTCCTGCCATCCACAACAGTGAAACATAAGAGCTTCCAACCTACGGAAACCGTGAGAAAACAAGTGAATCTATCATCAGACTCCCTCCATCCAACTCGGGAATCTACCCAACGAAAACAAAGCCGGCAAGATGTCTAAAGGACAGCGTAAAAGCATACGCAAAAAACCTCAAAACAACATGGCGTCTCCAGTTTCCAGCTATCCCAAAGAAAACAACCCAGAGAGCTCAAATACAACGGAAATACAAGAAAATTACCTCAAATCCTTAATAAGGAGCATATTAATGGAGGAAACAAATAAAATTCGTAATCAAATACAGGAAGATGCAGCAAAACAGGTGAGAGACATAAAAGAAGCACATAGAGTGGAACTGGAAAAATTTAAGGAAAATGCAAATAACCAGATGGAAGAAATAATTAAAACGGTTCAAGCTCTGAAGACCTACAAAGAGGCAATGGAAGAAACTCAGGAATATACAAAAAATGAGGTGAAAGAAATAAAAAAATCAGTTCAAGATCTGAAGACAAAAATGGATTCAATGATAAACACACAGACAGAAGAAAAACGAGAACGTGAAACCTCAGAGAAGAAGGCGAGCAACACAGAGGTGAGCCTTTCTAACAGAATCCAAGAGACGGAAGAACGAATTTCAGGTCTAGAAGATACAATCACAGATCTTGAAGCAACCATTAAAGATAATGCCAAATCTGGAAAACTCCTGACACAAAACATCCAAGAAATTCAGGACACCATGAAAAGAAAAAATCTGAGGATAATAGGCATTGAAGAAAGAGAAGATATCAGACTCCAAGGCCCAGAAACTATTCTCAACAAAATTATAGAAGAAAATTTCCCCAACCTAAAGAAAGAGATACCTATAAACATACAAGAGGCCTACAGAACACCAAATAGAATTGACCAGAAAAGGAAAACTGCCCGTCACATAATAATCAAAACACAAAACATACAGAACAAAGAAAAAATATTAAAAGCTGCAAGGGAAAAGGGCCAAATAACATTCAATGGCAAACCTATCAGAATTACACCAGACTTCTCAGCAGAGACCATAAAAGCCAGAAGAGCCTGGACAGAGATCCTGCAAACCCTGAGAGACCACAGATGCCAGGCCAGACTACTTTACCCAGCAAAACTATCAATAAACATTGATGGAGAAAACAAAATATTCCATGACAAAAACAAATTCAAACAGTACCTATCCACAAATCCAGCTTTACAGAAAGTACTAGAAGGAAAACTCCATCCCAAAGGGTCAAGCTACAACCAAAACTACTCAGGAAATAGGTAATTATACAATGGCAAAAACACAACTACACAAACACTCGATTGGAAACAACATCAAAATTAAGAATCTTAACAGTCACTGGTCGTTAATATCTCTCAACATCAATGGTCTTAATTCTCCAATAAAAAGACATAGACTATCTGAATGGGTGCATAAACAAGATCCAACATTCTTCTGCCTTCAAGAAACACATCTCACCTATAATGATAGGCATTACTTCAGGGTAAAAGGTTGGAAAAAAATATTCCAAGCAAATGGTCACAAGAAGCAAGCAGGCGTAGCCATTTTAATATCAAACAAGATAGACTTTCAACCAAAATTAATCAAAAGGGATGCAGAAGGACACTTCATACTCATCAAAGGTAAAGCCAACCAAGATGACATCACAATTCTGAACATCTATGCCCCCAATACAAGGGCACCCACATTTATAAAAGATCTGCTAAAAAAACTTAAACCACACATCGATCACCACACAATAATAGTGGGAGACTTCAACACCCCACTCTCACTGAAGGATAAGTCATTGAAACAGAAACTTAGCCGTGAAATAACATCATTAACCAATGCCATGGGTCAAATGGATCTAACAGATATCTATAGAACCTTTCACCCAAACAAGAAAGAATATACCTTCTTCTCTGCACCCCATGGAACCTTCTCCAAAATTGATCACATCGTAGGTCACAAAGCAGGCCTCAACAGATACAAGAGGATTGAAATAATACCTTGTATCCTATCAGATCACCATGCTCTTAGGCTGCAATTCAACAACAACAGAAACAACAAAAAGCCTACACGTACGTGGAAACTAAACAACTCTCTGCTAAATGACACATGGGTCAGGGAAGAAATAAAGAAAGAAATAAGGAGTTTCTGAAATTCAATGATAATGAGGGAACAACATACCCAAATTTGTGGGATACATTGAAAGCAGTGTTAAGAGGAAAACTCATAGCACTAAGTGCCTTTAAAAAGAAATTGGAAATATTGCACATAAGCAACTTAACAAAACAGCTGGAAGCCCTAGAAAAAAAGGAAGCAGAAACACCTAAAAGGAGTAGACGTCTGGAAATAATCAAACTCAGGGCTGAAATTAACAAATTAGAAACTAAGAAAACAGTCCAAAGAATCAACAAAACCAAGAGCTGGTTCTTTGAGAAAATCAATAAGATAGACAGACCGTTAGCCAAACTAACTAAAAGGCAGAGAGACAGTATTGAAATCAACAGAATCAGAAATGAAAAGGGAGACATAACAACAGACACTGAAGAAATACAAAGAATCATAAGATCCTACTTTGAAGGCATATATGCCACAAAATTTGAAAACCTAAGGGAAATGGATGACTTTCTTGATCAATTTCACTTGCCTAAGTTGAGTGAAGAACAGATAAACAAGCTAAATAGTCCCATTTCCCCTACAGAAATAGAAGCAATCATTGATAGTCTCCCAAGCAAAAAAAGCCCAGGGCCAGATGGTTTCAGTGCAGAATTCTACCAGACCTTCAAAGGCGAGCTAATACCGATACTCTTCAAGCTACTCCAAAACATAGAATTGGATGGAACATTACCAAATTCATTCTATGAGGCCATAGTCACGTTGATACCTAAGCCTCACAAAGACTCAACAAAGAAAGAGAATTTCAGACCAATTTCTCTTATGAACATCGATGCAAAAATACTAAATAAAATTCTTGCAAAACGAATACAAGAACACATAAAGGATATCATTCATCATGACCAAGTAGGCTTCATTCCAGGCATGCAGGGATGGTTTAATATACGGAAATCCATCAATGTAATCCACCATATAAACAAACTGAAAATAAAAAA